>VDFB02269402.1:0-56258 GCA_007258455.2 Sequoia sempervirens
GATGGGATACCTCAGTTTTCGGAAATTTTGGCATTTGACCCCTCATTTTGGGTCCCGAAGCTGGAAACCCTAATTTGTCTTGCATGTGTATCAGATGAGCTCTGTTTGACTCCGTTTTTGTTGCATGTCAATAAGTTTGTGATTTTGAAGTGTTGGGCAGCTGCCGGAGTAGTACTGCTAAAAATAGTAAACGTCTGAAAAGGTGACCCATCAGCTGCCAGATGATTTTGCATGTCACACTGCCCGAGAGATCTTGAAAAACCCAAAAAAACCCAAAAAATTCATCAACATGCAAGCACTGGCTAAAAATAGTAAGTTTCTGAAAAGTGACCAATTCCGCTTGCATGTTACCTCGTTGCGAAGCTCTCGGAAAACCCAAACAAATAATGCAAACATGCGCTGAAAAGCTTGACATGCAAACCTTAAAAATAGCCTCTGAAGACTAAGTACTGAAAGTTGTCGTCTCGTTTTGCATGTCATATCACTGCGAAGGTCTCGAAAAACCCACAAAGAATCTTCAGACATGCACTGAAAAGCTCGACATGCAAACCCTAAAAATAGCCTCTGAAGGTTGAGTACTAAAAGTTGTCGTCCTGTTTTGCATGTCATATCACTGCGAAGGTCTCGAAAAACCCACAAAGAATCTTCAGACATGCATCTGAAAACCCACCATGCAAACCCTAAAAATAGGCCTCGAAAGCTGGATTGCTAAAAATAGCAAGTTGTCCGTTTCAGCTTAAACTTTGCAAGTAGATAGCTCACGATACTCAGAATGCAGTGCAATTGTCAGAATTTGAAAATCTCAGGAAAACAAACCCCAAATGGGTACTTACTAAAAATAGAAAGTGGTCAAAATACAGTGAAAATTCAGAGGGAGCCTGTCGGAAGTACCCTGATAGCAGTGCTAAGCTCAAAAATTGATTGGCTAACTCAATTTGACCTCAAAGTTGTCTGAAGAATGTAAACCCTAATTCATTGGAAAATGCTCCAGACTTAATCAAAATTCAAACCTAGGTCAAATGGTAAGTACATCACCAGACGAAAGAAAAATGTTGGCGTAACAACTAGCACCTCTGGAGTAAGAGTTGGTACGGACAGCTATGCACACTACGCAATGAGTGCTCTTCAAATTAGGAGGGGAAGCTCCCTCGTTGTGCTTTATCAAAAAATGCTTGGAAAGGGAAAAGTAATCTAAACTATCTCCTGTCTTTTTGTCTCAGCTGTAGAGGTACAAGGCTTTCAAGAAAACTCTATACGTTGCAGCTAAGTATTTTCTGGTTTCGCAGATTACTAACTACAACTAGGCTAATTACTTAAAATCTATCCAGTCTCCTCAAGAAAACAGAGCATGAGGAAATGGAGCAAGGATGACTATCTGACGATAAACAAGTATAGATTCTCAACTTGAAGGCAAGGTGGCACATCTATTAGCTCAATCTAAACAAGTTTATTATTCACAAAACACCATACGATAAACAAGAACAGATTCTCAACTTGAAGGCAAGGTGGCACATCTATCAGCTCAATCTGGACAAGTTTATTGAACACAAAACATATTTGATTTAACTATGGAAAGAATTCACCATCACAATTGCATGAAACCCTATGTGGCATAACAATTCATCATAATAGCAAAAACGCATGAACAGATACAGAACGAGCAATATTGAAGGCAAGGTAGGCACAACATATATTTCTCTCTCGTGCAAAAGTTATGTACAAATGAGCAAAAGCTCTTAATTATAGACATCAAAAGGTGTAGGGAACCCTAAAATCACCTTTAGTCAACTACAGTCTTGGAATGCATGCAAGAATTGTTACTAAACCCTAATAAAGCAAACTATACAGTTAACTGGAAAGCTACCATCAGTTAACCGATACATCTAACCTAAATGGACAATGTGCAAGCATGGACGTCCTTATTTAAAGCAAAGTTAACTGGATACTACCCTCAGTTAACTGAAAACCCTAACCCTAACTCTTGTGAAGATAATCCCAAGGAAGAGATAAGCATGTATGAAGTCAGCAAGTGAACTCAAGACTGAAAGTCAAGTTAACTGTTGCTCATGACTCAACCCTTGAAATTAACTGCAAGTTCCAACTGGCAGATCACTCCATGTCATCTCGGTCTAATACTTCGACCAAGAACTCATCAATCTCTCTGTTGTCTGGCACTTTGATGCTATCCAAAACAAGAATCTGTTTCTTTAGTTGTCTGTCAGTTTCCTTGACTGTATGCATGCATTCTCTGACATCTTCAGCCGCCTTTTTGAAACTAGCTGAAATAACTGAAATATTCTCCAACTTAGCCGCCATAGGATCTCCCTCAAGGCTATCATGAATCATTTTTTCGAACTTAGCTTGTACTTCATTAAGTGCAATATACGTGCCATCTTCAAGAAGATAATGACACAGAATCTGAACAACAAAACGACTAACAACTTGTGCAAGAGCTTCAACAACATTATCTTTCAGTGAAAACAACTTGGTAGAGATCTTTTCACATATTTCCATTTTGAAAAGGTGCTGCTCCCTCCAAGTAAAAACTTTCTCTTGATCTTCATCAATCTCCAAGGTATCATATGCAACGGACAACTGAGACACAAGAACTCGATCCTTGGCTAAACTCTCTGCAACTGAAATCTCGAGCAACTGAATACCTTGACAAAGTTTATGTGCGTCACTCCTCAACTGATACAAATCCATAAGAAGACGTTGACCTGTAACAACTAAACTTTCAATCCAATTATCTAAAAGTCTGCCATGATTGACTAACTGATCCAACTTTCGTTGTTCTGCAGGTGTATTCTGAGGAAGAACAGGTGCTCTACTTGAATTTCTGTGAACAAGATCAGAGATATACTGACGAAGTTGACCATTTTCAGCCTTAAGCAATGCCTTATTCTCTCCATCCTTCGTGATGCGTTCTTCAAGATTATTGGTGACAATCTTAAGAAGAGTCACGTCTGTCTCTCGAGTGGTCCTGCCAAGATTTGCCTTAGTGAAAGTAAAGTCACCAACTTCGACTTCATCTAGGCTCTTACCCTCTGGAGGAATAGCAACTTCTATAACAATCTCTGATTCTAGAGTCTTCTCAATATGCACCTGTTTCTTGATTATCTTGTTTGACCTTCTCTGATAAGGTTCACCGAACTTAGATAAATCAAGGTTATATGAAGGTTCTCGCCTCTGTCTCCCCAAGACTTCTCGAGCCAACAAGATTGAACAATATTATCAATTCAAGGAGAGACTATCCCTGATGTATCAACCTGTGGTGGTTCAGTTGTCTCTGATCCTACTTGAACTGGTATGTCAGGCTCTGAATCTATATCAATAGGTTGCACATGTGGTGAACTAGGAGGTGAAACGTGAAGCTCAGCCTGAATGACTGTCTCTACTGGAATCTCAGGTACATTCTCAACTTGCTTCTGCTTCCTTTTACCAGTAGTTCTCTTTCCCGTGTTTCCATTAAGTCTAACTCCCTCAGGAGGTATCACAATAGCCTTGACCCGAGGTCTTGACCTCGAAGTAGAAGGTAATGAAGAAAAATTCACTGACGGCTCTGGAACAGGAACTGACTTTCGCCTCCGTTTACTTTCCAAGAACTGCTTGCTCGTCTTGATAACCGATCTAGATACCTCTTCAATAGAAGTATTCTCTTTAGCGTACCAATCTGGTGAGCGAAGTGGCTGCCGAGCAATTTGATCTCTGACATATGAATTGAGAAGAACTTCTCCATCATCATTTGATAAACCATCAACATCCTCTGATAAGTAATCAGAGAGCTAAGCGATAGTGAGTCTACAATAGTGATGACGACGAACCTCGAATTCATCTTCACAATTAGCCCAGAAATCTTCAAGTGCTAGCTTATGTGCAATCCCTCGCTCTAACCTGTTTGCATAATGACCCAAAGGATCATAGGAACGCCTCTCATTATGAGTTTTAAGCTTGAATCTTTCTATCTCGATTGACATATGCTTGGCATCTGTTGCAGTTCTGCATGTGAAAATTCCCAATCCAAATGGAAAAGTAGCCGCAGTCTTATGACGACTATGAAGAAAGAAATGAACATGTTGCATCTGTCTGAGAAACTCCATGAAGATGATCTTGTCTAAAGGATACCTCGGCAATATCAGAGGCTCTCCAACATATCCATAAACCCGGATGTATGTGAAAGTAGGGAATTGGATAAACCAATCCGCCCCAGTCTCCATCGCTGATTTTGCCTCGGCAGAAATACGGATGTGCATTTCATTGTCAAGATCTCTGACTGTCCTCATAGAAAAGTGATCATTCACTGCTCGGAAATCTTGTTCAGATTTAGAAAACTCCAACTGAGAATAGTACTTGTGAACACGCTAAACACCAAGAGTGCCATTAGTTTTTAGATGCTTGTAGCTGCCTTGGAATGCAACTAAGTAGACCAAGTAGGATATCATACGAAACTCATGAAACTTGAGAAAATAAGAAATCTGCTGATGTAGGCTATCACTAATCAACATAGCCCAGTCAAAATGTTCTGTGCCATCAAGAATTCTGGAAATAAGGTAAAACATCCATGATTGGAAAGTGCTAGCATCCTCTTGACCTGTAACTCGATTGAGCAAAGTTATCAAAACAGCAACCTCATCCTTGAATTCACCACAACCAACCTTTTTAGGCATGCTAGTCTTTTGAACTTTCAGCCATCTCTGAGCCACCTTTCTCTGTGAACGTTCTTGATCTCCATCCCATATCTTCTCACAGGCCTCAATAACCACAGTGAAATTATCTGAACGAGGAGGAATAGCAAAACACTTCTTTATATCCTTTGGTTTAAGACTGCAAATAATCCTCCCATCAGCTGATCTGATTTGTCGTGAAGATGAGTCATAATGCTTGATGCAAGCAAGAACGAACTCAAGATCAAAAGTGGTAACAGGAATAGATGCCACTGCCAGCAATCCGGAACGTTCAAGATTTCTCAATGAATTGCTGCTAACACCCTCCAAACTATTCAGATTAACCACTGGATAAACATGATTTAAGTCCGTATCTGAAGTTTTGACAAAATCATGTATAAGAACCGATTTGGTCTTATAATCAATGAGATTGAACTGCATTTTGAAAATGAAGACTTTTGACTGTAAAGTCGAATATACTTGAACAACTTTCTGGAAAAACTGAAAATCTCTAGACAAGGCTAAAAATAGCCTATGGCGGGAAAAAATTTCGGAATTTTTCTGAAACGTGGGTTTTGTGCATAATCAAATTCTAAGACAACCCAGATAGTTTGATTCTCGAAAAAATGTGTTTTAGGCCCACATGCAAAGAGATTCTCGGAAAAAAGCACAGAGCTTCAGAATGAAGACTACGGGGCAATTTTCTCGAAAAAATCTAAGACATGGGTTTTGCTGCAAATACTGAAGTATGCGAACCGAGATGATCAAATTCTGAAAATATGCTGAATTTCTTTGACATGCGAAGAAAGTACCTAAGATGAGAAATAGAAGAAATAAGATAGAAGAAAGAAGGTTTTATTTGCTCTGCTTCTGTAGAATTCGCCTATCTCTATTTTTGAATTCATGAAACCTGCATGCAAAATGAAAACAAAGTCTCGAATATTCTTCCTTTGATCAAACTGAATCCATTGCCATGAAGAATTCTGAAATCTGACACCTATAACACCTTCAAATCGCTGCTCGCTCAAGAAGAATGTATGTTTCTAAGCTTGTGATGAAATAATAGACGCCTAAGCTTGAATAAATAGAGTTTCATCACCAAAATTCATAAGAAATGCATGCAACCTTGAAAATTGCGCTTGGCTTGTGATTGGACCTCAATTTAGTTAATTGAAGACTAAAATAAGCTAAATAAAGCACCATGCTTTAGGACTAAAGTCGCCTTATTGAGACTTCAGTTGCAAAATCTATTTAAAGCATCATGAGAATTAAGCTTCAGTTGACAACTCCATATTAAGGTCGCCATACTTCACAACTCAAAATTCATGCTTTAAATCTTTAGTTAAAAATTTTAACTAAAGCGTCCCTTTTGAAGACTGAAGTTAAAATATATAATGAAGTGTTAACTTCACAAAATCTTCACAAAACTTCAACTAATGTGCCATGCATTCAAACTCAAGTTGATTTTCAAACATGCACTTCAGTTAAGTGTACATGCAAACAAGTTAACTCAACATGCAAAGTCAGTTAACTGGACATGCAAACTAGTTAACTCGACATGCAAACTGAAAGAACACTCTTGACATGCCAAAATGTGCACTGGAGATGACAACCCAGAAATCGTTCAGTCTAACTGAAGTCAGAACTCAAGTTAGGGCTCACCAGTCAACTTCTTTCGAAAAATCAACTTTGACCTCTCTAGGCGTTTTCCAGACTTAGCCAATTTTAATGAAAATTTGGATTTAAACCTCTTTCGGGACCTCTGTTCATCCCCTGACACTGGTTGACTGACTCCACTGATTGGCTGGCTAACAGGTGCATCGCAAAGCAGGACAAAAACTGATCAAAAGGTACCTTGAGACTGAATATCATAAAACTAAGATTTGAAGGGTCAAAAATCCAAGCGCCCTTTTCAAAAGCTGCTCTTTTTGTCAAACTTAGTCAAATTTTCTCATCTCCATCTCGTACGAAGGGAAAATCAAATCCTTCATAACTTCTGATTGACCAAGTTTCAGGACTGGATCATAGGCTCACTGCGGAGTTGACCTCATTCCACACAATAGCTGCAAAGGCACATTTCTCTAGAAAACATCATCTGCGGGGTGAAAATTAAGGGCACCTTTTTGAAAAGTTGCTCTTTTTCCACCAGACAGCCATTTCATTTCTGGAACTGACCAAAATAACACTAAAACTCCGACTGCAAGCTGCTGAGTCATCTTCTGATTTGACAGAGACAGGCAACGGGGAGCTAAACATAATACGGAGACGCTAAATATTTGAGAACATTAAAAAGAAGGCATTAAGGACTTCAAAAGCTCAGGCGCCTTTCTGAAAAAGTGCTCTTTTGCTTTTTCCTTGATATTTTGACCAAGATTTGACCCTATGTTTGACCTCTAACTCAGGCATTTCGGCAACTCAGATTCACCCACTGACGGATGCATCGCGAAGCCTAAACAAATGTGAGACAAACATCTCAGGTGGCATTTAGTCAAAAACCTTCATTTGACACCTCAAAAAGATAGGCACCTTTCTCAAAAGCTGCTCTTTTTTCCAATGTTAGCCAATTTTATCGTTCCTTTCGTTTTGCACTATATCATCCGTAACTTGCACGAAACAGGTCCGTTTGACAGGCTTGATAGCCCGTTGCGAAGCTAGCGTGATACCAAACAAATGTCTGCTGGAGGTGACAAACCCTAAAAATAGGATCTGAGCCCCTAAAAGATAGGGTGCCTTTTTTAAAATGTGCTCCCCTATCCAGAGAAAATTTTGATGATTTTCCTTCAGATTTTCACTTTTCTTGAATTTCCTCAGTAACAGACTGACATGAAACTAACATAAACTCCATATTTAAAAAGCCCAAAAATGACCTTCTAACATCACTTTAACAAGATTAAGACTCAATTAAGCAAAATGCCTTAGTGAAGCAAAAATTTGGGTTTGGGTACAACAAAAAGATAGAGAGAGACAGACCGAACAACCCAAGCCAAAAGACCCGAATGAAGCAAAAATTAGGGGGTCCCCATTTTGAATGGGGCGATGTGTGAAAAGGTCACAACAAGATCCTCTACCTAGGACATAAGATCAATGCCCAGGGAGTCGGTGTTGATGAAGAGAAGATCAGAGCCATCAAGGAATGGCCAAAACCCAAGTCGCTTACCCAACTCAGGGGTTTCGTGGGGCTCTGTAGTTATTACCGACATTTTGTTAAGAACAGCTATTGCAATTAAAAATCTCCTCAATGAAGCACAATGTAGAAACCCTGGATGGATTTCTCAACATTCCAACTAGGGTTGATCTTTCACAACCAAACCTGGTACTCTAGAGTCTTCAAACCCTCGAGCAATGTAAGCCTCAACTTTTACCACGCAGGTATGAGACAGAAATAATCCAAGACATAATCATAATAGCTTGCATTCAACTCCTTATAAAGAATTCTCATTCACCTCCAAGAAGCTTCTAGAAATAGTATTATTTTATTACTTAAGTGGCTTTATGATTTATTATTTTACTTTAGTCACTTTATTAAATTAATTAAATATAAAGTCATCCTTAAGATATTAATTTATTGGAATAACTTTATAAATAATTAATCTAATATTTAATTAAAATAATCAATTAAGCTATCCTTTTGAAATATCATTGATTTTGGACAACTTAATCAATTAAATTAATTAAATCACGATACCTCCAATTCGGGGACATGACAAAACCCTTCTGGCAAATTCTTGCAACAAACTCTAAAAAAATTTGATGAGAAACCTCCAAGAATCTTAGAAACCCTAAAAATGCCTTTGATTAGCCTAAAGGTCTTCGAAAATAGGCTAACAGCCACTAAAAAACATAGGGCTAAAAAGGGGACATTACAAAGGACCAAAAGTTGCAAGTCAAAATTTGCTTCAAATTTTCAAAAAGTCACTCATTTGATATTGCTATCATGATTCAACTGTATAGTTTTACAAGTCAAACTCATTGACCCATGTTTCATGAGTAGTCGTTCACAAGAACCCATCTCTCACAATAATGAATGGTCTACTTATCAATTGATGAGTTAAAGGGGCTCTATAATGAATGGTTCATAAGGCACAACACTTGTTGAAGGTTTTACAAATGGGGTTGCTAGCTAAGTGGGCTTAACCTTGGGGAAAACTCCATGGTTAAGCATGCTTGCGTTGGAGTAGTACTGGGATGGGTGACCTCCTAAGAACGCCCAATTCTTCACCTCTGTGAGCATCACCTAGATGTAATGAGTGCTAAGTGGACCATTCATTATCATGAGAGATGGGTTCTTGTGAACCACTACTCATGGAACATTGGTCAATGAATTTGACTTGTAAAACTACACAGTTGAATCCTGATAGCAATATCATAAATTGACACATTGTGGAAAATGCCTCCTACTTATCAAGTCGCTCATGTCAAATTTCTATTTTTACTAGTGGGTGCATTTGGCAGTTTGAAATATTCCGAGCCAAATTTTTTCGTTTTTTCAATTGCAAGTTTACAAACAAACGCACCCGTTAAGGTTATGTTGACGTGGTTTTTATGACCACACCAATCAGCAGAACAAAGTTTCCCAACGGATACCCTATTCTCTCTTGAACAAAGTATTCAGCATGCTAAGATTGCGAGTAAGATCATGCTTTCAACTCCAAGGTTCCTTTAATGCGAATAGACCCAGTTTGGTTGATGTGTATTGCCGTGTTCTTACGAGGGGACTTACGCAATTGTTCAGGATACGTGCAGTAAACAACAGATATTTTCTTTGAAAGGGATTTTGTGTGAATGATTTGGCTTTGGAGTGCAAGTTTCCTAAAACTAACCAAAAAGTATACGGAATTTGAATGGCTGCAGAGATTTCTAAATTCTAAATTCTAACCTAAATGCAAAGGGTGTTATGCTCGATTTCAATGAACTTCTAACAAACGTTGTCTAGCCTCCAATTGGACAACTTCAACAAAGTAAGTGCAATCTTCAAAGGATAAGAATGATGTTCAAATCACGATTCAATAATGCAACTACCATCACAACGATGCATAACTACACATGAACCTTGATTGAAGTTAAGTATAAATGTTCCAGTTGACCACGCAAGACAAGCTTACCATCAGTAAGATTGTTAGTGGTATGGATAAAAGAAGCTCACTTACATCAAACATAAGCATCCATATCTAACTATTATCATGAAATTAAGTCCTAGTTGAAGTCAAAGGAAGAAGAAATCTCACGAACTACTCACAACAAAGTTTGAATTCACCATCAATGAAATGCTTTATTATGATTAGCCTTTGTGACAATCTCTTACAAAATTCTCAAAGGGAGAATTCCCCTTCTTCTTCAACAATGCAATGAAAACTATTCTAACTCAAAGTATCTACTCTCTATTCTGCTTCACTAGTTGCTGACAACTTCTGATTCTGACTATTAGATTACAAATGAGGGAGACTCCCCCTTATATAGCTGGCCAGTCTTAATGGACGGTCCAGATTGAATTACAATGGGGGGCTCAGATCGAGCCACCTCAGCCCTAGACAAGTTTTGCCCTAAAAACCGCCAGAAGGTGGAGGAGTGGTGTCATAAATGCTCCCAAAAATAGCAGATTCCTCCTTGACCACCATGAGCAATTAATGCCCACTACCCTTCTAGAAGATTCTCGTCCATGACTCGGATTCCCTTGTTCTTCTCTCTGACCGCGTACGCTACGAACCGTGCCAGCACCTCATCAACCTCCTCATAAATTGATGGAGTAAGATTTAGCTGATATTCCAAGATGGCCACCATTTGTTCATGCTTTTCACAAGACTTTCCCCAAGCCTCAATAGAATTTTGTGTACTCTGAATAATTGTTGAAAATGTCGTCATGTTCTCAAAGTCTAGTTGAGAGAACCTCTTCATCTCGGAGAAGAAAGGTCGCAACCTTGCCTTCAATCCGTCAATTTCAACCTCCTCAGCAGTCATCCTTTTGGCGAACATTGCCTCCAACGTGTTGAGGATACCCTCGTGAATATTCTTCATTGCTTTCTTGATCCTGGTGGACTCCATAGCTGTTGTATCGAAGAAACTCTTTCCAGTGAATGCCGCCGAATGCCACCCACGAAAATCATACCTGTCGCCTGCCTGGATCACTCCTTCATTCACCAAAGTTTGCGTGGGCACACGCATCAAAACAGCAAGGCGAGGAATAGTTTTATCCTGAAAAATATGGGTGTCTCCCCAAGCTTGCTCGACATCATCCAAGCGTGACAGGATACTAGATGCATTCCGAAACGATGAGACAAGATCAGCCATGAACTTTTCTGCTTCAGCATGGATGCTGCTTATCCACTTGTCTCCTCGTATAGCTCTCTTTATTTCTTCCAGCCCACTGATTGGCTCTCGTGGTAGCTCAGGCGGAAGTTCTACCACTGGGTTGTCTTGAGCAACTGGATGTGCTAAATGTTGCACATACTCGACCAATGCCTTGTGCTCTTTCTTCAATCTTTTGTACTTCCCTTCCTTCTTCACCATCCTATCCTTCAACGCCTGGAAGGAACTCTCAGCTTCCTCAACCACTTGCACGCCGGAGGGACGCCCCAACTCAATTGTGGTGACCGTGTAGTTTTCTGGCATTGCATCACTTAAATTATGATCCTCCCTCGGAACAACAATATGGAGGCTGCGTGACCCGGCCTCATTAGTCTCCATCCTTGTATACTTCCTTGCCCTCTTCCTTTTAGGAGACTTACTTGTCCTGTTTAGAAGTTCCTCCATCTCAACTGCCAAGTCAGCATCATCGTCCTAATCTCTCCTGATTGCCTGTGAGAGCCAATTGCGCTGAATGTCATAAATAATGAGGGGCTGCTCTTCGGTTGCCTCCACTTCCCGAACCTCTTCTCGACCAGTATTCTATTGAGGCTCAATTATTTCAACGCTTTTGATCACTTCCTTCACAAGCTCCAACGCCTTCCTCTTCGGCAAAATCAAGGGTATCCGCCGGTTGCCTCTTCTCCCTTCATTTGGTCATTGGCTTCTGGCGACATTAGCACTGGCACTTAATTCTCGGCATTGGTTGGCACCTCCCCAACCTTCCGCTCCTCATTTTCCTCGTGAGCTCTCCGGATCTGCAAATAGTGAAACTTCGCGCACACTAGAGGAATGGGTCACCAACTGAGTAGATGACGTGTCCTCCGATCCTTGAGGTTCCGGTTGAACAGGCTCTTCTTGCGGTGGTTGTGGCTCCGGAGGCTAGGCAATTTGCTTCTTCCTTTTTGCCATCACCGGTGGCCTTTTATCACCCATGAGGTCGTATGTGAGGGCAACTGACCTCCTCCTTAATCTGTGAACGCGCTCCTCTACCCAAGCCCTTGTAAAAGTCAAAACAGGAATAGACAGAGTGTCCAGATCCGTGATCTCCGGTTCAGCCCAATCTATTGGTGGAATCGGTGTGTTCTTAACAGATTCATAATCCGGATGAATTAGCCTGGTATCTTCTTCGACTTGATCCGGCACTTGGACTACTTCACACTCTCTGATCAGCTTGAGAGGCAACCTCGAAAACATTCTTTTCCTAATCTCAGCCTCATCTCCAGCGTTCGCCCAAAAATCTTCTAAGTGGGCTCTGTGTCTGTACTCTACACCTTGCACCGTCCCAATCTTTCCCCGAGGATCAAAATCTTGCCGGCTGGTATGAAGAGTCAACTTATAGAACTTCAATTCATCTTCAGCCTCTTTGGCTGCCTGCAAAGTAGGGCATTCTTCAAGTGAATTTCCCAACACAATGGGGAAGTGCAAGCCTCCCTTCTTCTTTCTCCTTATGATTTTGTCATAGGCTACCAGTTGCCTAGACAGCTCAAGTAGTATCATCCTGTTGGTGGGGTACCTCGGTAATTTGTATACGTATGAGTCGTACCCCGGCAGCCTTAAATAAGTAAACTTCGGGAATTGGACGAACCAAAACCCATATTCTTCTATCAACATCTGTGCCTCTTCGGATATTCTCTGTTGCAACCTCCGCTGAAGGGTTCTTGTAATATACATAGTGAAAGCATCATTAACTCTCTTGAAGTCACCTGTGTGAGTGAGATGCAACTGTCTACAAGATTCGTGAATCTTGAACTGATTATAACCACAACCAATTGGTTCCTGGTATGCCAACCCTCTATACTTTGTCATTCGAGCAAGCATGTAAATAACATACGAGCTCATGTAGAATGTTCTCGTTCTCTTCAGATTTCGGAACTGTTCATCAATATTGTCACTTATCATCTGTGCCCAATTTACTTGCACCTTTCCTTCGAGCACCACACTAATGTAGAAGAACATCCATGGCTCGAATATCGAATGACTGGCCAAGTAACTCATTGAGCAACATAATTATATCGCAAGATTCTCGTTTTACCTATTTTGAGATTATTTGTTTTGGTACCGCGCTAAGAGGCTTCGATGTGATCCAAGTGGTGCTTTATCCTCTTCATGCATTTCTCAAAGAAGTGGGTATACATTTTGTCACTTTTCTCTTGGATTTATAATATATTGGTTCAGAAGCCAGATCCCAAATCTCTACCTAATTATGCTGTGTGTAAGTTACAATATCATACTATCTTGAGAATCATAGTCTCGACTATCCGAGTTGTAAAGTTGGCGATTCTAACAACTGGATGTACTGAATCACTGTTGGAATCGCTGTCACAGATAACCCACTCTTTGGACAATGTTATGACACTTTGTAGAAGATTGCCACCTTGCTCCATACATTTTGAGCATGAAGGCCTCAGGCTGAAAGGCTCATAGTTGGTGTCCTGGCTGTCTCTGCAACTTCACACAATCTTCACCCGCAATCAAAATGGTGAATTCTCTTCGCACTTTGATAATTGCCTGCCTGGAGGCGTTTTCTTTGCCAGCTTCGTTGTTACCAGCCTTTGCTCCGGCTTTGCTAGTTCCAGCAACATCAGCCTTTCGTCCATCAGCCATCTGCAAAACAAGAAGCAAACATTACACTTCCAACTTTTTGAAACAAAAATCACGTGAGACGGCTGGCGGATGGAGTTGGCTGCGAAAATAAACGTGAGTTAATAGCTTCAGCAACTAACTTCGACTTCAAACCTCGGCATACTTAAACTTCGAACTTCAACAACTTGCAGCCAAGATCCCACAATAATGGCCATGCTTAAATAAAACTTGACATTAAAATCAGGATTTTCACCGCATATCTCACTTTCTTATACCTATATAGCTAAACCATTAAGGTTTTGAAGATGAATCAAACTAGTTATTTGTTAGATATTTTGTGTAGATTCTAATTATATTTTTTTAAAAAATTAAAAATAAATTAGAATCATTTTATGTAATTTTAATAACTTATTTTTCTACTAATCAACATTTTTAAAAAAGCATGTTTACTCGGGCAATAATTTAACTTTTTATAGATAGGGATACACCCTGATTTTAAAATACAAAAATTCTTCACACCAACATCTAGGGGATGGATATTTTCATAATTTTTGTTACATATTTTTTTTAAAATTAATTTTCCAAGTCAGCATAATTATAATTTGGACAGAGGTGTACTTTGGCACACATAACCTTTTTTGTATTCATTTGAATTAACTTATTCTTTTTTTGTTGGAATAAGGACATCAATGCCTATGGCACATGTATTTTTTAGAAACTTTTTTCTCTATTTTTCTATTTTTTTCATATGTGTGAAATAAAGAACTTGATGTTCTTTGAAAATCCTACACTCACAAGAAATAAAAAATAAAAATAATAATCAAATTAAAAATATTTAAAATTATACTTTTAGGAAGCTTATAATAAGGGCTATAGGCTTACAAAACAAAAATTTTAAATGAATTCATTTGATCACCCAAAAGGTAAATCAAAAGTGGTTTTTTATTAGCATTTTGATAGGTGTAGAGGAGACTCGATTATAGGTATGGTTTAAATCTAACAAGGTTCTATCCAAGGGGGTTTTGATCAACTCTCCTTTAATTGGGAAATAATTTAAATGGAACCTTTAAAGTCATAAATCATTGTATTTTCTTAAAATATGTGATTTCAGGCAAAAATCAGGATGTCCCAAAAAGTGTAACCCATTATTGTGGCAGGACCCAACCAAAAGAATTTTCAACTCTCCGTAAGAAATTAACTTCAGCAATCTCAACTCAGGAAAATGTGTCAAGTTTTAGCAACTTTAAAATCAACAACCTCGGAAATTATACATCAGCAACTTCGAAGATTTTAAATCAGCAAGTTCGAAAGTTTCAAATTAACAAGTTCAACTCAGCAAGTCTCGATAATTTCAAATCAGCTTTTCGGAAGTTATAAATCAGCAACTTCGAAAAGTTTCAGCAATCTCAAATCAGCACTTCGAAAGTTATAAATCAACAACTTAGAAGGCTTCAATAATTTTAAATCCGATTTGATTCTAACATTCAGCAACTTCAGAAAATTTCAAGCTCAAGCAATTTCGAGTTCAAACAATTTCGACCTCCAGCATAATTAAATGATTTCAGCTTTTTCAACTTTCGATTTTGAAAAACATTTCAACTTTCAGCAAAATATTAAGTCTCAGCAACTTCGAATACTTACCTTCAGCAACTTGGAGAATTAAAAATGCTTAACCTCGGCAGCTTACACTTCAAACTTTATTTCGAATCGCAGTAACCTCGCAACTCAGCAACTCAGAAAATCAACTCTCAGCAACTTCGCAACTTTAGATTTCAGCAACTTCGCAAACTTCGAGAAATTCAAGCCTCTTGAAAAATCGAATTTAACACTTCACACTTCCAGCAACTTCTCAAAATTTTGAAAACACTAAATCTCAGCTCAACTCACCAGCATAAATCTCAGCTTCGAATCTTGTGAGATGAGAATGAAAATCCTCAGAGTTTTATAGCCAAAAGCTGGTGCTAATTTTAGCAAATGCCATTTATTTTCTTCATCATGACTTACGCATTTGCTAAATTTAAAAGGGAATATTCCAGTCGTCTTGCAGTTGTTATGGCAATTTGCTATTTAGGGAGATTCTTTCTTTGATTTAAATTTAAAACTTCCCTCCCGACTGCCAGTGATTTCGAAAAAATCATCTTGTTTTGATTTGAAATAATCCTCATGGCATATTTAATTTATTAAAATTTAATTTAAATGCCATTTTAATTATTTCTCCAGCGCATGTGAAAATTTGATGTCAACACTTTAAATCGGCTAGGCGTAATTTATTTTCCACCCATAATTAGCTCCGAAATAAATTCCCCATAAATTAAAAAAATCGTCCGAACTTTAAAATTTCATGTGTTAAAAATTAAAGGGGGAATTTAATTTAATACTTAGGAAAATAATTAAATTAATTAAATTAATTAACTTCTCCGACTTAGGAAAATTTTGAAATTGATCGCCTGGAGAAATTATTCTTTCTTCCAACGCCTTTTAATTTTCATCCCCACACTTCGATTTTGTCGAGCTTTCATTAAATCTCCAATTTCAACCTTTCTACGCCTTAGCAACATTTTCAAGTTTAGGCGTATTTAACTCTTTGTGTTTTTATCCCTTGAGATTTGCCTTAGAAAATAAATTCCCTTTTTAAATCATATGCTAAATAATTCTTCCCCTCGGCGCATATTATACCCTCCAGCTTAGAAATTGATGACTTGGAAAAATTTTAAACCTTTTCTCATGGGGGCGCATTCCATACCATAAGCTTTTATTTTTAACGCCTTGGTCAAAATGTTCTTTTCAAGGGCGCAATAGACATATGGAGCTTTCATTTTAAACATCTCTCTCCTTCCAGGCGCAAATTACATTCCATTCTTCAAGGCGCATATTGCAAGGGTTAGATTCAATTTTGATATCCTCCTTTACCCTGGGCGCAAATTAGATGGGGAGCATCCAGTTTGGGGCGCATATAGCATCTGGAGTTTTCAACTTGCTCGCCTTAGTGTATTTGAACCTCAAAGGCACATTTCATATATGGAGCTTTCAATCTCATCACCCAAGCGCAAATGGGAGTGGCTTCTTTTAATTGGGGCGCATTTGAATGGGGAAGCTTTTAATTTCTTAACTTAGTCAATTTCAAGCCTCTCTTTTTGACTCCAGGCGCATATGACCCTTGCTACTTTCAGTTTCATCACTTAGAAAAATTCACTCTCAACATCTTTGAAGAGGGGCGCGTTTCACCCATGCAGCTTTCAGTAAAATTACTTATTGCAAGGGGAGCTTCAGGTTCCAACGCTCTAGTGTATTCTCCAATTCCCTTCATCCCAGGCGCAAATGACAAACTAAACTTTTAGCTTTCAACGACTTAGAAAAATTCCTAACTCTTTCTTCAAAGAGGGGCGCAAATAGCCCTCAGAGCTTTGAGTTTCATCATGGGCGCATATGATATGTGGTACTCTCAACTTTAACACTTAGGCGAATTTTCAAATTCCTTAGGCGCAAATGATGTGCTGAGGTTCCAGTTTTAGCACTTAGACAAAATCTGAAATCCTTTCAAAGAGGGGCGCATATGAGGGTATCAACTTTCAATTTCATGACTTAGAATATTTCGAATCTCCAATATCCTCCTGGGCGCATTTTGACCCCAGAGCTTTCAATTTGTGACTTAGGCGAATTTCCCTGTGACTTCATCTCCAAGGCGCATTTAGACCCATGGACTTTTAGTTTTGACACTTAGTGAAATTTTACCAATTTATCCTCTCAAGTCCAGGCACATCTGACTACCTGAGGCTTCAATTCCCACGCCTTAGTCACATTTCAAACTATTAATCTTCACATTGCCAGGCGCAAATGGGGGCCCCTAACATTCAATTGTGACACTTAGGCGAAATTTCTAAGTCCTCAAAGAGGGGCGCATCTAGACCCATGGACTTCCATTTTACTTGCCTCAGAAAATTTTTGAAGCTCTTTGCAAGGTGGGGCGCAAATCATAGGTCAGGCTTCCAATTTTATCATAGGCGCTTTTAATATGCCCAACTTTAAGGCACAAATTATACCCTCAGCTTCAAGGCGCAAAACATAGGTTGAACTTTCAATTTCAAACACTTAGTGAAGTTTCCACCTCAAGGGCGCATTTCATATGTGCAACTTCCAGTTTCATCATTTGGGCGCATATGCATGGGTGAACATCAAGTTTGACACTTAGAATTTTTTAGTTCTCCCTTTGAAGTGGGCGCATTTTGCTAGTGGAGCTTTCAATTTCACCATGGGCGCATTTGGAGGTTCAAGCTTTCATTTTCCAAACTTAGGCAATTTTCATCTCCCTTCAGCTTTCAAGGCGAGTTTTAATGCTGGACTCGAAAATTTATCCATTTTAGCGAATTTCATGCCCTCTGCCAGATTTAAGTTCATTTTCCTCTGTCAACCCTAATTCGCCCTGACTTTCTATTTTTAGAAAGTTCCTTGAACTTCGTGCCGTCAACTGAATTTTGACTCCAAAAAGCCTGATTTTTGCCCTGCTCTGAATTTCAACTGATTTGTGCTGTTGATGCCTGATGTCCGTCTGCCCCTGCTATTTTTAGCAACCGGCTAAAAATAGAAATTGCTCAGAAAGTCTTCAAATTTCATGTGCCGATTGCCTAAAGCATGGTGATCGTAACTGGATGCTGTTTTTGCTTGACTGTCCAGTCCTGCCCTTGATTTTAGGAAACCCTAATTTCTCTGCCCTGGACTGCTTAAAAATAGCAATTATTTGATTCTTCATCCTCTGCAATTCCGTTTGTCTTGAAATTCGTGCCAAGGACCCCCCATCACATGTTTGACCTGTACCTGTTGAGATTTGATGTTGACCTGCCATTTATAGCTGCTTCTGAAGTGACTTACTATTTATAGTAAGTGCTCATTTCTGAGACTTCCCTATCTCCGTTTGAGTTGAAATTTGGACAGCGTGCTCCTTGTTGATGAACTTGCCTGTCTGCGCTAGCGCCCGAGATTGACTTTCTATTTATAGCCTGTGCCGAGAACACCTTACTAAAAATAGTAAGTGCTCCGATTGACTTCAAATTTTGCCAGCAGACTATCTGAAGGATACTGATCATAGTGGATATTTCAGTTTTGGACATCTTGTTGCCTGATTCCTCATTTCTAGCCCTTAAGCTCAAAACCCTAATTTTATGCATGTTCCTCAAATGAGCTCCGTTTGACCTTGTTTCAATTGCATGATGATCAGTTCGCAGTTTTGAAGTGTTGAGCAGTTGCCTAAGTGATACCTGCTAAAAATAGAAAGTGGCCGAAAAGGTGACTGTCCGGTTGTTGGATGATTTTGCATGTCACACTGCCCAAAAAATCTTGAAAAACTCCGTAAAAATCTTCAACATGCAAGCGCTGGCTAAAAATAGTAAGTTTCCAAAAAGTGATCAGTTCCATTTGTATGTTACACCGTTGCGAAGCTCTTGGAAAACCCAGAAAGGATATGCCGACATGTGCCGAAAAAGTCTGCATGCAAACCCTAATATCGGCCTCCGAAGGCTGTATGCTGAAAGTTGCTATCCTGCTTTGCATGTCATATCACTGCGAAGGTCTCAAGAAACCCAGAAAGAATCTCCGGACATGCATCAGAAAATATAACATGTAGACCCTGAAATCTGCTCTGGAAGCTGGACTGCTAAAAATAGCAGGTCGTCCGTTTTTGCTCAAATTTTGTCAGAAATGAACTTGAAGTGTTCAGAATGTAATGAAGTTAAAATATGAAAATCTCGAGAAAATCAACCCTAAATTGACACTTACTAAAAATAGAAAGTTGACAAAACTCAGTGAAAATTTAGGGGTTACTTGCTGAAAGCATTGTGATAGCAGTGTTAGGCTCAAAGTTGACCAACCGGCTCAATTTGACCTCCAAGTAACCTAAAAGTGTGAATCCCTAATATCAGACCTGGTCAAATTTTACGTTCAAGCTTGCAGACGGGAGCATCCCGGGAAAGCAGATAGCAGAAAAGAAGCAGAAAGAGAGACAAAACCAAAGCCGAAAGACCAGAATGGAGCGAAAATTTATGGGTCCCCATTTCGAATGGGGCGATGTGTGAAAAGGTCACAATAGGTTAGATCTAAACCAAATGATGCTGAAGCAACTCTAACCAGAATGTACACCAGGATCCCGATGTGGGCAAGGTGTGAGCATTGGTCAGAGGATCTGAATGCAGAAACAGAACTGGAAGGAACTCCAACCAAGAATGGCGCCGATGATGGCGAGCATATGGTCAGAGGATCTTCTACACTACAAGTACTGAAAGAAACTCAACACCAAGTATGTGCTACCCAATCCAATATGGAATTGAGGCGACCATATGGCGGAGTGCTAAGAATTACAATGCTTTGAAGGGAAATAAGCTAGAATACTGAAAGTAACTTGACACCCAAAATGTGCTTTCTAACCCGGAGTGGGAAAGGAGCTACCATAGGGCGGAGGTAAAGGAATTACAACTGCAATTACTGAATGTAAAGTTGAGCATTACAAAACGTGATAAGCAAGAATAACAACTGCTGTCAGTACTACTGTTAGCTTACAATATAAAAGATAATGCCTTGCTATCAATGTGAATTGAAATGTAAATAGAGCTGCAACAATATATATTGAATTCCCTTCAATGAATAACAAAGCTTTGATCAGAAACTGTGCTTTAAAGGCCAACCTAATAATCTGATTTATGACAGTCCGGATTTCTACATGCCTGAACAGCAGCCCTGTAACTCACAAATTCACTCACAACTCACTCCAAAATCAATCAAATTTCATGAGACGAATTGCAATATGATCCCAAGGAGAAGGCTCCCAAGATTAGCACATAAAATTGACTCCAAATGCTGATATTAATTATTGGCACAAATCCCAAGAAATGCAAATGGTACGGCCCAGCAAGAGGGGCGATTTGCATTTAAAAATCCAAGACACTACTAAAAATTCTACAAACTGGAGAAAAGGGTCGCCCCTTACAGACAGAGAGAATAAGCTAATACCCAGAAGCACTCTTTTTGTATTTTTTGATTTATGAATAAAAAGGACAATCTGCTGTACTAAAAATGCAATTTCCAGAATTTCTCTAATATGCATAAATCTAAACTAGAAAGCCACAAGCTGATTACAATGCACAAATCCCAATGCAAGACTCTCAAACTATACTATCTCACCACTAGTCGCTATCTTTCAAGCGAGAAGCAATGCCAAGCTAGGAGGCGTACATTCGTCGAAGCAATCCCAAAACCAATCCGGCAGCATAACATTCCTGTAGACAAAAGATACCCAAGTGAAGACCCAAGATGCCTTTTTTATAATTTGCGAAGACCTTTCCAAAAGCTTCAAGAAACCCTAATTCCTTTTCCCTCCAAGAAAGGGTGAACTTTCTTCAAGGCTTCAACTTTGACTTTAATTAAATTCATCACTTCAATATTGGCGTCCAACTTTAAGGTTTTAATTCAACCTTAATAATTATAAAATAATCTCAATGATGGCGCCACCCCTTAAAGACCACCTTTTAAAACAACATTAAGTTAAGAGATTAGGCCAAGGGGTAATATAACATTAAAATATAATGTTATTTAAGTGAAATGAACTTATCTCTCCGAAATTGCATCCCAAAGCCAAAATTGAATAAACCAATTGAGTCGACTGAAGAGGAAAGTCAACTGTGCCGAGACCAATAGGACCACTGCCAGAAATAGAATTTACTAAAAATAGTAAATTCCAAAAAGTGCTTGGAAAGCCAAGAAAAACATACCACGCGAAGCTCTCTGAAAACCCAGAAAGAATCCACCATTAAAACAACCAACCTCGAGCAAAAGCATCCTCCAAAACGCGAAAACCCTAATTTTGCCACTGACTAGCCGACAACACACTGGGGATAGGCTATCAATCACTGAAAAGTGAAGTGCTAAAAACGGGGACATTACACAGTTGTCAACATCGATACCTATTTCTGAGAGATGGAAAAAAATCTATTATCAGACCTTTATTTTTAATTAATTGCTTTAGAATTAGTTTGATTTAAAGAAGTTTTATTTCTGATTTTTTGCAAATAGAGATAAAATAACTTTAAAGTGGTAATATTTTGAGATAATTAATATTCTTAAATCCCTGATAGCTACCCTTTGTGAGCTTATAAATAAATGTTTTGAGTACATAAATTGTAAATGTTAGTTGAAGTCGTACTTATGTCATAGAAGCCATTATTCAATTGGAGTTATTGTAATTGTGACTACATATTTCTAATTTTATATAGTAAATTGACAAGAGATTGCATTTAGTTATACTGCTGAGACTTGTCTCTCTAAATTGTAGCTTTGTATGAAATTTAGCTGTTTATTTCATGAAATCATGTGGTGTTCATTCATTTAATTATTTCATGTTAATGCTAATTTATTGGTCTTTGCTTTAGCCAATAGTAAGCATTTGTCCATTTTCCATTCAAATGTTCATTTGCAATGAAATATTATCTTTGTTTTAGCTAGTAGTAAGTTTTGTCTATTCATTTATGTTTAAGTAATTCACCCTCTACATCTAAGAATCTTTCTTCTCTTAACAGTCTAGCACATGCATCTAGGGAAAAAATTAGTGTGCTTCTATTGTATGTGTTCTCTCACAAGAGACAAATTAAAATGCTAACAAGGGCCATATTTCATGAAGAAATGAGGCCTATTTATTAAACACTCATCTCTAGATTCCAATCCACCAGAAATTCTACCAACATTTGTCCCAATATGGATAAGACTTCATATACTTCCTAGCAAATATTAGCATATAATCTTTCTAAAAAAGATTGGGAATAAAAAAAGGGTGAGGGTCAGGGTTTTCAAAAATATGGAAATAAAGGGGTTAGAGTTAGGATTTTTGAAAATAAAATAAAAAATCATGCAGCAGGCAAAAAATCACAATTTTTTGCAGATATCGCCAAAAATCAAGAATATGCAATTTTTCATAGTTTAATAGTGTAACGACCCGACATCTACGTAAAAAAAAAAATTCTATCTTTTACAACTTTTAACCATAGTAAACGAGTAAACAACATAATAATAAAAAAAAATTCTTTTCTTTTCGAAACAAAGTACAACATATAAATATGATTTCAAAACTTTTCCCAATTTAGTAAACTTTAACTATTTCAAATGAAAAACAGAGTATAAGAGTATATGAAATACATACACATCTTTAAAAGCTTTTGCACAAATGGAAGTAAGACGGTCCAGGTTCTTCCCTTGCAAATCTTGGTTCTTCGGTTGTCAGGTTGTGGAGGAGAAACATCACTCGGGTGCTTTTCCGCCAACCACGGACTGATAATGCGGTCCCCCGCACATTCATTTTTCAATGAATGGCCCTCCCTTCGTCGAAGAGATTGGTTGAGTGACCGATTCCGTTAACCAACTGAGCATAGTGTCGTGTCCTACATTACTAGATTCTTGTATCTTACAATCCCAACCTAGTATATGTGTTTTGGATCACTGTGAACTGACAATGTAATCATCTTCCTAAACTAAGAGGATGTAGGTACATTACATTACTATGGCCATAGTGTTTTGATTCAGTAAACGACTGATAAGTCATCCATCACTTACACTACTCAGGGCCGATTTGCCTTTGGGCTACCTTACTCTATGTGTAGGCCATGTCCTTCAGTGGGTTTAGTTTACCCCAGACTTCCTACCTCAAACGGTTTACTAGAAATGAGTCTTTAAGCAAGTGTTTACTATCCTATCTCCTGTTTCTGGAAATCTTTATCCTAGGAGAGAAGCTTCCTAATGTTAACCTAATAACACAAGCTAGGACTACACTTTGTAATGACATCATTTTGTTCCTAGAAAATAATACATATTCTACGTATTCTCCATATATGGAGATCATACAAGCTTGAAACTCCAAACAATTGCATAACCGTAACTCAATTGAATATAAAGAAATGTATCAAGCTATCTTCTTTAGCTACATTGTCATTTCCTAATCTTTACCTTTGCATAAAATGAAGTCCCTTAAATCATTATGCAATAATAGATTATCACACAACAAATGAATGCTAGGAATAATTTATTTATTTCACCTTAATGTAATCAGCAATTCCAAAGACAGTAAAAGAAGATAGTTTAAGCTATAATCTTTAAATAAGAAAAACATTCCTGTATAAGCTCTTTTCCAATGTTCCTCTATTAGCAGCCTTCTATTGTTGATCACAGCAACCAAATTCCTCAGCCAGAAATCCTCCACAGAAAGATTGCTATTGAATTTTTACAATAGTCTAAGAAGAACAGCTGAAAATACTCTA
Organism: Sequoia sempervirens; assembly: GCA_007258455.2. Classification (NCBI taxonomy): domain Eukaryota; kingdom Viridiplantae; phylum Streptophyta; class Pinopsida; order Cupressales; family Cupressaceae; genus Sequoia; species Sequoia sempervirens. Next base: position 23,876 of record VDFB02269402.1, read on the forward strand.
ATCCTTAACTGGAAATACTTTGAATAGAATATTAACTATAACTCACAGCCTAAACTCTCAAATTGCAGTGTATAAGTTCTCTAAAAAATGCCACAAATCATAAAGCAAAAGAATGTATTCGAATGAAGAACTGTGAACTATTTATAAGCCGAATTAAAAACAGTTTCCCCATTTCTGGGCATGTAAATTGACAGATTACCATGTTTACTAAGTCAAAATGTCACTTGTCATTCTTGCAAACCCTCAGTCATGTTTTTCCAAGCTGATTCGACCTCTTAGGAACCAGCAATTCGAAGAATACTTCAACTTTGCAATAAAAACGCCACCTACAGCCACGTTTTGCTGCCAGGCGTATAAACCTTTCATGATATTATTGCTGCGTTCTAGGTCAAGCTTCAAATCGATACAACACAGAGGTTTATTGCTATTTTTCTGGTTTTGAGCTTTGAAAGCGTCTTCCTTCATTTCCAGCTGCGCAGGAACTTCCGCCATTTCACGGGATAGTTCATTTTTATTTTCCATTCGTTTTTTGTAAAGTTCGAACTTTTCAAATATTTCCCTAAATAAGTTCGCTACTTTTCAAATGTATTTTGAGATGTTAAATCTTTCATACGGCTTCCTTTTAACACTTAAAATATAAAATGCGAATTTCATTCTTCGATTTATAATACTTATTCTTTGAAATTGAAATTGTTTTAATAATTTCTATTTGCATATTTTATTTATTAATGTATTATTTAAACATTAATATTTATTTATATATAAACGTATTTATATATAATTAAATATTAATTTTAATATTAATACATTTAATTTATGAAATATGCAAATATATTATTATTTATACTTCCTTTATGTATTGATATATATATTTAAATCTTCTAGATAATAATATTTGAACATCATTTACATCAAAGGTATTAGGCGGAATGTGTACGTGTAAACATGTTCACATATACTCCATGTATATACATATGTATGCGTATATACATGTCGATACATATGTACGAGCATATCCATTTGCTTAACGTACATACGTATTGATATGTCTATACATTTAGATATGTGTATACAGTGTATACATGTGTATACGTACCCATTCGACCTTTTTCACATTCCTTCTATTTCGTTCATTCACAGGGATTCACAGTATAGTCAGACTGACATTTAATCAATCACATCATATAAAGCATAAGAAAATAAATCAAACTCCTAAGCCTATGGATGACTTTTCTAGACTAACTTATCTGACCTGTTTCCCTATGTACCATTTACAATGTGTGTGCATGCTCAACTGATTAACTTTACCGGTTAAACGACCAATACCCCTCTCCCAAGTGATATTTCCCTTCTGCCCAGAGGACTGGTTCTCATTCCTGCATTCACAATTTTAAACTCGCGGCAGTCAATTGCTCACAAAATTAGCAATACATATAAATTTCACAAGATATAAAAACATCAGATAAAAATCTCATAATGCACGTTTTTCACCATGATTAACATCAAAAGAACAATATAAGAATGAGACTATCATTAATGTATAAAACTCATATTGATAACAAGGCGATTCACATCTTTATTCATTCATAAAATTGTCTTTACAAACACATAATCTTTATTCAATTCTAATAGCCTAATAGCTATACAATCGGGATGTAACATATAGAGTAAAAACTGCAAATTATTATAGAGAATTGCTAGAAAATCATTTAATCTGATTTTATAAAAAACCTGCAATTTTGGCATTGGAAAAATCTAGAAATGATCTAATTCCTATGAAAGCTCTCTTTCTTGCAAGTACTTACCAATCTTTGGTACTATGGTTTATACAATGATCTCAATTAACCTCCTGAAAGGTTGATCTCTGCTGCTACAATTGATTTCTATAAAGCATTCAGCTTTAGTCCCATGGAGACAAATGTCAAACAATATCATGGCACTCCAAGAACTCCTCCATCAACCAATTTTAAGCAAAATTTAATCTTGTGATAAAATTGGATATCTCAAAGGCCTTTAATACATGGGAATGGGCCTTTACAACTTAGGGTCTAAAGTCTGTTGGATTTAGAAATGAAGTTATCGGTTGGTTCAACAGATCCATCACAACTCATACCTTTCCAATTTCAATAAATGGGCACGCTAATAATTGGTGAGATTAAAAAATAGATTCTATAAGTCTTTATCTGTTTATTTTAATACCGAAAAATCATTTTCCCTTCCTAAAAGCTTCGCAAGAGGATGGAAAAATTCATTGACTTCTTAGAATGTAAGGCAGATTTAGACACAAATGCGACACTTGTTGATGACACTATTCTTTTCTGACTTTAGTGATAAAATAAATTCTACAAAATTGCATTAATATATTTCACAAATAAAGATTAGATACTTCAATGTGTCAATTGCTTTGTCTGAAAGGAAGCTCACATCATAGTCATTATAATTAAAGGTTAAAGATGTTTGTGGTATGTATATTTCCACAAAGGCATTAGTTTGATAAATAGTTTGAAACTCCTCAAATAATTGCGGAACCCAGACTCTTAGGTTTTTTTTATTAACAGGCTCAACTCCAATCAGTGGATCTTTCTGCACAAACTTACTGGGTTCCTGATTCAAGTTCTTTACAATATCTCAATTATGGTGCTGCAGCAAGTGAGGTGAGAATGCAAGTTATCTTCCTGCTTTTTTATCATTATAGTAATATTACAGAATTATTGACGTCAAACTCATTTGGCAGGTTGAGATTGATCTCCTTTCAGGAGCAACTACAATAATTCAAACAGATATCATTTATGACTGCGGAAGAAGCTTGAATCCTGCTGTGGACCTTGGACAGGTTGGGTGAATGCATATTGAATTATTCTGATTTAAGCGGTGTTAAAATTTCTCCTTTGTCTAAAATTTGAATAGTCCTTCTTTTTGCTTGATGTTTTAAATTTTATGTGCCTACAATGAAATTTTTTGGAGCAATTTATTCAAAATACTGATCATATGTTAATAACTAAAAATCTGCCTAGTGCACAAGTTCCACTGAAAATTTCTTTGCTTCTAAGGATTCTCTCTAAACAACTTGAAAATTGTCTTCCCCTATTGTTGTGACCTTTTTCACACGTCGCCCCATTCAAAATGGGGACCCCCTAAATTTTGCCCCATTCTGGTCTTTTGGGCTTTGTTTTCTCTCTCTCTCTCTCTTTTTGTCTCTTTCTGCTGTCTGCCTTTCCGGGGATGTGCCCATTTGTGAGCTTAAAAGTGAAATTTTGGCCAAGTTTGATAATTAGGGTTTATATTTTCTGGTTAATTTGAAGTCAAATGGAGTAAGTTGAAATCTGAGACTAAAAATGATGTCAGTATGCTTTCAGCAGGTCCTTAGCAAAATTTCAGTGGATTCTATCAGTTTACTATTTTTAGTAAGTGTGCAATTCAGGGCATTTTCTCAGCATTTATGAAGAGTTCTCAGTCACACTCCATCCAGAACACATCAAGCTGCTCACTGGCAAAATTTGAGTTGAAACGGACGACTTACTATTTTTAGCAGTTCAGCTTCCAGAGTAGATTTCAGGGTTTGCATGCAAAGTTTTTCAATGCATGTCGGGAGATTCCTTCTGGGTTTTCTGAAACCTTCGTGATGGTATAACATGCAAAATGAGACAACTTTCAGAGTTCGGCCTTTGGAGGCTATTTTTGGGGTTTGCATGTCAGGGTTTTCTTTGCATGTCTGATGATTCCTTATGGGTTTTTCAAGAGCTTCACGATGATGTAACATGCAAAGCAAGATGATCAGTTTTCAGTGACTTACTATTTTTAGCAAGTGCATTCTGGTAGCTCTCTCCCAGCGCATCAGAACCACGAATAGGGCGAAATGCAACAAAAATGAGGTCAAACGGAGGTCATTTGATATGCATGCAGGACAAATTAGGGTTTCCAGCTTCGGGACCCAAAATGAGGGGTAAAAAGTCAGAATTTTCGAAAACCGGTGTATCCCACTGCGATCGGCATCTTTCAAGCTATCCACCGGTAAAATTTGAAGCCAATCGGAGCACTTACTATTTATAGTAAGGCATTCCAGAAACTGGCCAAAAATAGTAAACTAGCAGCAGGCACCAGTGTCAACGGGCAGGTCACCCGATGAGGAGCACGTCATTCGAATTTCAAGTCAAACGAAGTTGGGGAAGTCTCAGAAGCAGGCAGTGACTATAAATAGTAAATCATCTTCAGAAATGGGCTAAAAATAGCAGGTCAGCTCAGGATGGCAGTGTGAACAGGCTGACAAGGTCATGAGAATCCTATGCTCAAAATTTCAAATTGATCCGAGCTTCAGAAGTGTGAAAATTGAAGGACTTACTATAAATAGTAAGGTATGGAGAAGCTGGCAGAAGGTAAGAAAACGCCTAAGTCTGGAACTTTGTCCTCCTGCCTATGCCAGATGCACCCACTTCAGTTGGAGATGTTGAAAAATTTCTAAGTATTGGAATATCCTGCAGGACCTTGAAAATGTGCCCATCCTCAGCTAGGAATCAAGAAAAATATTCTAAGTCTGAGTCTCGTCCTACTCCACATGCCAAATGTGCCCTGCTTGATCAAGGTGTTCAAAATTTTTCTAAGTGTTGATGTTTCATCCTCCTCCCTAGGCCAAATGCGCCCTCAAGGTAATGGCATGCAAAAAGTTTCTAACATGTTCATCCTCCACCCCCTTTGAAATGCGCCCATGCTAAACAAGGAGTCCAAGGTGGTCAAAGGCGTTGGAAAATGTTTCATCCTCCACCACATAGGAAATGCGCCCACCTCTCAAGTCAAAGAGTCAAAGTGTTTCGTCCTTCTACACATAGGAAATGCGCCCATCCTCCACCCTATATGATATGCGCTCAAGCTAGAAGGAAGTCAACAAGTCAAAGGTGGCATTGAAAAGTTTATCCTCCTTCATACATGATATGCGCCCAAATCAAGGCATGTAAAGACAAAATACCAAGGGCGTTGAAAGTCAAAATCCCCTCAATATGCAACATGTGCCCATCCTCCTCTGTCTCAAATGTGCCCATGTACAAGGAGGAGTCAAAGGAGGTCAAAGATGTTAATAAGATAATCCTTCACCATGTGTGAAATGCGCCAAGATAAGGTAAAGGTGGTGAAAACATTGCTAAGGCGTTGAAAATGCAAGGTGATATGAATAAAGAGTGAATATTGCTAGGCGTTGGAAGCTAATCTCCTCTTGCAAGTGTAAAGTGCGCCCAAGGTGATAAGAGTATGCTAGGTGAAAATTGTGCTAAGTGTTGATATAAAAAAAAGATTTTTCCTCACCACTAGCAAAATGATTGAAGTTGAATAAAATTTTCTAAGGAAAAAGTGCAAAATGTGCTAAGTGATTTAAAAATTTCCTAAGGCACAAAATTTTCTTCCTTAGGAAAAAACGCCCAAGTTGAGGTGATGATGAAATCTCCTAAGACATGAATAAATTGCCAGTGGAGAAGTCCGATGATGCCAACCTCATAAGATTGATTAAGAATTTTCAAGTCAGAGCAACAAAATACTCACAGGGATGAAGAACTAGAATAAATTGATGAGAAATTATTTTTCTAAGGTTCAAAATTCAAGAAAATTAAATGAACCTGTTCGTTGTATACCCATGAATTCGACAAGTTCTGAAAGAAATTTTCTTCTGGGTATTGAAGATTGTCGACAAGGAATTGATTTTAAAGTCTTCTACACTTCGCTGAGGCTTTCGAGATGGAGATTTTAATTGGCACTTGAAATAATGAATTTTTCAAAGGAAAATTTTAAAAATTTCTAAGGCAAAGTGAATAAAATGTGTTTTCGAGGGAAAAATGCTTCAGATGATGAAATCGAAATGAGTTGCCTAGATGAATTTGATCGAGTTCTTCGTGAGATAAATCTTCCAGAGTCAGAGGTGAATAAAATTTAAATGACAGAGCTCGGGCTGGTAAATTTGTTAAAGAGTGAATTTAAAGTAAATATTTTCGAAAGTGAATTGAAAATACGCCAATCAAGTTGAAGTTCTAGAAGGTCAAGATTCCAGGCGTCAGGTGACAAGTGTTGAAATTGCTAAGGAGGGAAATTCGAATTCCTGCTGAAGTAGTGGAGACTTAATGCATTAGCTAAACTTAGCCTCCTTCTAGAATTCGATTTGGCTATAAGAATTGAGAGTTCATTCATTCTTTTCACCAGCTGAAGAAGTTTGAATTTGCTCTGAGATTGAAGTTGCTAGGCATTGGAGAAAAGCTGAAGTAGAGTGCTGAAGAAGTTCAACTTGATTGAAGTTGCAATGCAAGCTGAAGGTTATTGAAAATTCAACTTGAAGAAAGTTGTTGAAGTACAAATTTTAAAAAAGTCTAAGTGCTAAGTGAAGTTGGCCGATTTTCTTAAGGAAGAGTTGAAGTTGCTAAAACTTGCATAAACTTTCTAAGTGTTGAATGTTCGAATTTGCTAGAGGAGAAGGTGAGGTTTGCAAATGAATAAAATGTTGCAACTTCTCAAATTTTAAAAAGTCGACTGGCAGCCCCTGCATGATATTTTATTTATTTTCTAAGTTAATTCGCTGATGGCTGTTTATTATTTTGCAGGATGGCTGAAGTGAGAGCAACTCGTAGAGACAGCAATGGCGCATCTAGGCAGGCTATTATCAAGAAGCTGAGCAAGCCTTTCATGCCGGAATCAAAGTTCACTTCGAAGTTGGGCAAGCTGGCTGATACCAATTTAGGCTCTTTCAGCTTGGAGGCTTTCAAAAATCGGGTAATGGTTGTTGGCAGTCACCCTCCTTCAATCACTTCGCACAACATTGTTCGAAGTGGCTTGTATGCAGCTGCTGGTTTTCCACCAGCTATTAGTGCTCGAAGCTAATGATGGAATGTGCTAATTACTATGAGACCTGATCACAGGTCTATTGTCTCACCAAATGGCTAAGTGCTCGCCAACCTCACTCCTGCAGCTATCAGCGAAGCTTTTGGAATCCCAGCACACAGGAAGATGATTTATAAAACAAGAGAGAGTGTTGAACGAATGTATGCTGCTACATTCGAGAGATGTACAGAGGTGATCAACACTCGTTGGATGAATAACCCCAAGCCCTCTCGTACAAAGTTTCCGAGGCAAATTATATTGGAGGATTTCAAGCAGGAGTACTGTGACCTGATCATGATGCTCAGTAGAGTTGGAGGCTACCCTCAAGCGTTTATTTTTGAGCCATGGATGTTCTATTACATCAACCTCGTGCTAGAAGGAAAAGAGCACATCAACTGGGCTATGATGATTAGTGATAATTTGCATGAGCAACTCCTGAGTTTGAGAAGAACGAAGACATTCTATATGGGCTCCTACCTTATTTACATGCTGGCTCGTATGACAAAGTATAGAGGGATTTCATATAAGGAGCCTGTTGGTTGTGGTTCTCATCAGTTCAAAATCCACGAGGCTTGTTTGCAGTTGCACCTAACGAGCACTACTCATTACAAGCGTGTCAATGATGCCTTCACCATGCACATAACGAGATCACTTCAGGAGCGGACTCATCATAAGATCTTGAGGGAAGCTCAAGAATTAATTGAAAGGTATGGGTGCTGGTTTATACAGTTCCCAAAGTTTTCTTACATCAGACTGCAAGGTTTTCTTCATATCCATATAGGCTGCCTAAGTACCCAACCAATAGAATTTTGATGTTAGAGATATCTAGGCAACTGGTTGCCTACGATAAGATTCAGAAGAGAAAGAAGAAGGGAGGAGTTGATTTCCCGGTTGTCATGGGTAACTCAGATGAAGTGTGTCCTTCACTTCAGGTAGCTAGATAAGCTGAAAGTGAGCTTCAGTTCTTTCATTTTTCCTATCACACCAGCAGACAGCATTATGACCCACAAAGCAATATCAGGTGGCTACTGTCAGAAGAGTTTAAGAATAAAACAAATATTGAAGATTACCGGGCTGGTGCACATATGAGATTGAGGTTAGAAAAAGAATGTTCTCGAGGTTGCCATTGAGTATGATCAGGGAGTGTGAAATTATTCCAGTACCAGACCAAGTAGATGAGGACATGAGCGTTTTCCATCCAGATTATGAGGCAGTGAGGGATACTCTGCTTCCACTCCCAGATTGGTCAAAGCCTGAGATAGCTGATTTGGACACGCTTTGCATTCCGGTCATGACTTTCACCAGAGCATGGGTTGACAGGCACGTGAGCAGACTGAAAAGTAGGACAATTTCCTTGACCTACAACTTGATGGGAGATCACAGGACACCCACTCCCAGCAGGAAGAAACAAATTACTCGAGGTCCAGAATCTCGAAGGAAGGAGTCAATTCAACCAGAGCCTCCAAGAGTTGTAGTTGAATCGCCCACGCCATTGGAGACACGTTCTCCAAGTATTCAGGAGGTTTCTCTTTTCGTTGATCAGAGAAATGCATTGAATCAGGAACAGGAAGTACATGAAGAAAATTAGCCACCACGGAGGGAGTCAGTTGGCCAAAGTATTAATGCGCCTACTAGAGATGATCAGCAGGATGATACTGAGGCTGCTACTGATACACATTTTCAGCGTGAGTTGGAGACGTCTCTAGAGGACGATGCAGTTTCAGGAGATACTCATCCATTAGAGGCCGATGAGCCTCGCTAGAATGATATTAAAGTTGAACAAGTCCGTGAAGTAGAAGTTAGAGAGGAGCAGCCGTTTGTTATTCAGCAGGTTGTACCTGATTGGCTCAGAGATAGAATGAGAAGGATCCCCGGTGAGGAAGTTGATCTGGCAGTAGAGATGGAAGAGTTTTTGAATAGGATCAGTGCGCCTCCACCAAAGAAGAGAGCACGAAAGTTTTCGAAGATTTCAACTGATGAGGATGGCTCTCGCACCCTTCATATGGCTGTGCCACGAGTTGATTGTGATCTAGATGAAGTAGTGCCCAAGAATTACGTGATCACAACTATGTTGTTAGGACATCCGACGGGTGCATAGATTGTTGAGGAGTGTGATAACTCCTATCAGGCACTTAAGGATAGATTGTTCAGAACTGAAGGAAGTATAAGAAATTGAAGCAAGAGCATAAGACGTTGATAGGATACATGTAGCATTTATCTCGTCCTTGTGGGCAAGAGAATCCAGCACTTGAGCTTCCAGCCGAGTTATCCAGAGAATCAGTTAGTGGCTTGGAAGAGTTAAGGAAGATGGCATAGGAGGCAGATAAATGGGTTACAGGAGTTCGTGCCAAGATAGAGAAGTTCATGGAAGACCTTGCTCATGCTTACCAGCAAGCTTCCAGCATTATGGCACGTATGGAGGTAGTTGATCAGGCTTGGGGTGATGCTCATGTTTATCAGAACAAAGTTATTCAGCGTTTGGAGGCATTGATGCATACTCCTTTACAAGTGCTGATTGATGGAGGAGTTATTCAGGAAGGTGATAGGTACAATTTTGCTGGATGGTACTCTTCAGCAATCACAGGGCGTGGATTCTTTGATGCAGCTCGGGTGGATTCAGCTAGAGTCAAGAAGGCTATGACAAACATCATTGATGGAGTCCAGAATACTTTGGAGGCAATCTTTGCTAGATGACTGAATTTCGAATAGGTGACTACTGATAATTTGAGGGGTAGGCTGGCACCTTTCTTTTCAGAGGTGAAGACCTTTGTGCAGGATGACTTTGAGAATATTTCTACTTTCTCCAGCTTGATTCAGAGTACGCAGGATGCCCTAGTTGCTTGGAGAAAATCTTGCATGAGGCATGGATAGTCAATCACGGTGCTTGAGTTTCAACTTGATTGTATTCCACCAATTTCAGCCCAGGAGGTTTAGGTTGTGGTTGCCAGGTTCATCGAATTTGCAACCAAGGAGAAGGAGAATGGAAATGCACTTCTGGATGATGACCTTCTAGAAGATTGATTGTGGGCATTAATTGCCTTTACTATTTTGGGAGTGAGTGGGAATCTTTGATTCATTTATTGTACCACTCCCCATTCTGGCAGTTTTTAGGGTTAGGGTTGAGGTGGCTCAATTTGAGCCATTTATTTGATTGTAATCTGAGCCGTCCATTGGACTGGGCTATCTATAAAAGGGGGAGTCCCCCTCATTTGTACTTATTAGAATTAGCTAGACACTAGATATCAGAGAGTAGACATTTTGTTAGAGCAAAGAGATAGTTTGATAGCTTAGTATAGTTTGGAGGAGGAGGAAAGTTTTTCTTAGAAAACTTTTGTAAGAGATTGTTGTGTAAAACTTTCATAATAGAAGATCTTTTCATTGATGGTGAAATTCGTCTTTGTTATGGATAGCTAGCAAGGTTTCTTCATCCCTTCCACTCCAAGTAGCGTAAAGTAGCATAAAGTAGCTTAAAGTAGCATAATTTTCATTTCATGCAAGTAGATTTTAGTTGTAGATTTGTGGCGTTGATCGAGGCAACTTCATTTTATTCTATACCACTAGCGGCTTGTTGACGGCAAGTTTGCCTTGTGTGGTCAACTGGAGAATTTTATAAGCCTAACTTCAGTTGCAATTCATATCTTGGTATGCGTCGTCTTGACGGTATCTTGATGTCGGATTGTAACTTGAACATTTTTTTCCATCCCCTTGAAGATTGCACCAACTTTGTGTAAGCTGTCCGAAGTGAGGTAGAGCAGAGTTTGGTTGAAGTTTGCCGAAATTGATTCCACATCCCGTCCTTAGACATAATTTAGATTTTCTTATCCCTATACTTATTTACATTATGCATTTCCTGGTTAGTTTTAGGAAAATTCACACCTCAACGCCAAATCATTCGCACAAAATTCCCTTCCAATCATCCATCTGTTGTTAACTGCAAACCTTTTGAACAATTGTGTAAGTCCCCTCGTGAAAAACAGCAAATTACAATGAACCTACTGACGGTATTCCAAAGCATTTTGGAACCTTGGAGTTGAATGTGCGATCTTTCTTGCAATCTTAGCACACGGAATACTTTGATCAAGAGAGAATGGAGTAGCCTTCGGATTACTTTGTTCTGCTGATTGGTGCGGTCCTAAAAATCACATCAACACCTATCTAATGCCAAACTTCAACCACTGAAAACATAAAGGGTATTGCATAACTTAATTAAAGTACTTAAAACGTTATAAGCTCTAATCTAGAGAAGATACTGCTAAGCTAGATGAGTATTAGGATAAAATTTTACATTTATAAGAGTAACACAATTTGCTCCAAAACCATCTCACATGACAAGTTCTGCACAAGGATATTGTTCCAAGTATTCCTACATCATTTATTGATTGTATTTCATGGTTTGGTTAGGCACAATTATGATGAAATATATAAGATACCATATCTAGAGCCACTACTTGTCAATGTCCTAAATTTTTGAGAAATTCAAGAAAGCCTCATTTTCTTCTTCCATAGGGATGATCTAGAGTGGCTCATTTTCCACCACTTTTTCCTTATGGGAGGAAATTAGCTTTGATGGTCCATGATTTTCTTTAGGATCATCCATTAAGATCCTTCTTGGTGACTTACATTTAGAACCTTTGGAGTATTTTTATCATTATCAATCAAAACTTGATTGTTGACATGCTTCTAACCAATGGCATTAAGGAAATATTTGTGTAATGCCCCATTTTGAGTAGAACCGATTTGTGAGCGTATAGCTCAATTTTTTGAGTTTTCCAGTAAGTTTCCTAGTGAGTTGTGGAGAGCTCCAAAATTATTGGAGTTCTCGGGATTGGTTAGTAGCAACTTTGGTTCTTGGAAATGAGCTCAGTAGGCAATGTGGATCAGTATGATACTTTCAAAAGGTTATTTTGACTTTTGGTGGCTTCTTTAAACTTCTTAGAGTAGCAGTAGCAGTCTATTTTTAGTAAGTCACTCGATTGGCTGTGATCATCATCCCAAGTCTTCAAAATCATGTTGGTATGATCAAATTTTGTTTCCAATGTAGTTTCAATGCTTTCCACAACTTGGGTAAGCTATTGAGTTATTATTTAATTAATTCACTTAAGTTGTCTACGGTTGGGAAATATTAAAATGACAACTTAGTGTAATAGCTCGTTGGAAAGGTGTTAAGTTGTATTCTAAGTTGGAAGCCTAGGCTTGAGGGTATTTTCTCATGAAAAATAATATTAATTCTGCAAAAAGGTCTTTGTGAGGGAAAAAAAGGAATTATTATAATTTTAAATTGATTATTTCTCTCCAAAATGCTATATAAGGAGGTGTTGGGGATCATTTTGGTATAGACTTGTAAATGATATTGTTATGCTGCAAGAATGAACTTGAGTTCTTCCAAGATTCTTGAGAATGAAAACCCTCTTGGATTTTCTAGTTTTGGAGATGAAATCCCCCTATCTAGCTGAATGACTTCATATAGAGTCATCCCCAGCTTCTTATATCATGCATTTTCCCCCAGGGAACCTTATGATTCCCCTCCACCTGGATATAGAGAAGGGGCTGAAATGACGATTCAAGCTTATGCTAGAAATAAAGCTGTAATAGGATCGGTATCTCTATAGCCCCCATGCATTATTGTCACCACATTCCTAAACTTAAGAACTAAACCCACTAGCTCGACTGACTGCATCTGTCCTTTTCATGTGTCTAAATCATAACTATAGAGCAAACTCAAAAGCCCCAAAGGGGTGAACCAACCCAATAGGAAGTGTCGGGCAGAGCATCACATCCAATTGATTGAATGCTTGAACTTGTTGATCTCTACTCCCCCACCGTGGTTCCTTCCATAAGTCGAGGAGCTAGAAGCAACCCTAGGCCCCCAGACTTTAAGTCTTCGCAGCCTTTCTGTCGCCAAAAGATGACCAATGTAGAACCTCAATTGAAGAGAGGAACAAAAATGTTGTTTGCTGGCACATTCGAGTTTGTGGTGCCATCATTTTTATCCACCCTTGAACCTTGAAATGCTACATCCTAAACAACTATAATTCCCCCCCACCATTGTGGGACCTATCCTCAATCAAGCTACCACCCTTCATGGCACTGTGGGGAACGCCTTTGTCCCCCCACCTAGGGAACTATAATTCCTCCTACCCGCCCCCTCCCCCGCCGCCCCCAACTATCTCCCTTAGAATAGTAGGGGCCCTACCTTACCCTATATCCTCCCATTGAGTGGAAAGGGGTAATTATAGTTGCCCCACCACCCTTAGGCTATTCTCCCACCCACCCTATCAAAGTAGTGGAGTTATATTAGTTGAAGGTGCCCAAGGTCCAACCCAAGTGATCCGACCTATGCCATGAATATTGATACCCCATTTGATTCAGATTAAGATTCCCTGCTTGATTCCCTAGTTCAATAATAGAATAGAGGGCCCTCAACTATAGAATTGAAAGCTATGTGCATGCTTTCCCACTAATGATAAAGCAAGGGATTTAATGCATCCAAAAGGAAGTAACGATGCACTACCAGATCCTGCTTATGAAGAAGCTACGAACCAGACCTTTGATCTTGTTGGTAGGGGCTCCCAATTCCCTCACTAATGAAAGCATTCTATCCATCCCTACTTCAATTGAAAGTTGTTGAATCACTACCCGAAATCATGTATCCAAAATCCAATACTTCCCTTGCTATACCTATTGTTGCACGAATTGGGTTGGGTGGGGATAAAATATTGATCCGCCACACATAGATGGGAACCACTAATTTCTAAGGCCGCTTATCCATCATTGCTACTGAACAATCCCCAAAGGAAAGGTTTCTCAGCTATCTCATTCGAGTTTGGGATTTTATGAACAAAATCCCTCCCACCAGAACCTATTCTCAACTGTTGATCCAATCCAAATCTAGAATGCAGCAATAATAGAAAGGAAGGTGGTTTCCCAATCATTAGAGCAGTCGATCAATCGCCTAATGAGCCCACTTTCCTTCCATTACTGGAAGTTGCTAGATAGTCTTCCTAAATAGATACTTCATTAATGACTCTATACGCACAAACAACTATAGAAAGGGTTCAATTCAAATTCTTATGGAGGGAGGGTGGGGATACCTTTGGGTGGGGGGAGTAAGAAGTAGATGGGAGTAATCCTTCTCTCTCCCATCCCACCCTTTTCTCAACTTTTGAGGGTTTTATGCCAATCAAAGGTAGGGACGTGTTGTGACCTTTTCACACATCACCCCATTCAAAATGGGGACCCCCTAAATTTTGCTCCATTCAGGTCTTTTGGCTTTGGTTTTGGTTGCTTTCGCGGCTGTCTCTTTTTTGTTCCTTCTATCTTTCCGGGGATGTGCCCATCTTTGGGCCTAGGTTGAAGTCTGTGAAATTAGGGTTTTCATTTTTTAGGCTAGTTTGGGGTTAATTTAAGTGAACAAATTGAAATCTGAGCTTGGCATTGCAATCAGGAGACTTCAAGAAGGCTCCCATTAAAACTTCACTGAATTCTGACAACTTACTATTTTTAGTAAGTACTTCAATTTTGACCTTTTTCTCGGGACTTTTGAAATTCTAACTACTACACCTTGTTTGGAGCCCTTCAAGGTGCTTGCATGCAAAATTTGAGCAAATTTTGAGAACTTTCTACTTTTAGCAGTTCTGGTTTCAGGAGCCATTTTTTGGGTTTGCATGTATGATTTTTCAGTGCATGTCAGGAAAGTCTTTTTGGGTTTTTCGAGAACTTCGCAATGATATAACATGCAAGTCGAGTTGATTACTTACTATTTTTAGCAAGTACCCGCATGCAAACCAATTTTCTGGGTTTTTCTGGGTTTTTTGAGATCTCTCGAGCAGTATGACATGCAACCACGCCCGACAATCAGTTGATCACTTTTTTAGGCACTTACTATTTTTAGCTAGTTCACTCCAGCAGTCCCAGATCTTCACTTTCAGGAGCAGAACAGTTCAAAACAGGAAAGGAATCAAATGGAGGTCAATAGAGGCACATGCAAGTGAAATTAAGGTTTCCACCTTTGGTGCCTAAAATGAGGGGTAAAACTCGAGAAAAATGAAAAACTGATGTATCCCATTGTGATCAGCATCTTTCAAGAAATCTACTGGTAAAATTTGAGCACAATCTGCATACTTACTATTTATAGTAAGTCACTTCCAGAATAGGGCTAAAAATAGTAGGTGAGCACGAGAGGAAAGTGTAAACAAGACAGTTAGGTCATGAGGATCACATGGAACAAATTTCAGGTCAAGAGGAGTTGCAGAAGCTCGAGAATCAAGTAGTTACTAAAAATAGAAAGTGAGGGCAAGCAGGTCAAAAAATTGGCTAAGTATTCAGATAGACTAAGAGGGAGACAATGAAGCACACGAGGCGTTGAGAAATGGCAGAAGACCCCTCCATATACGCCCAGCCTGACCACCTCTCAAATGTGCCCAAGGTAAACAGGTGGCTTGAAAGCTTCTAAGTGATGAAAAATGGAAGAACACCCTATCAAATGCGCCCAAGGTAGTGTGATGGAGAAAGAATTTTCCAAGGCAAGGAAAAATGGCAGGACCCCACCCTAAATGCGCCCTAGAAGCACAAGAGTGGAAATGTGCTCAAGGTAGGATCAAGATGGGAGAAATTTTTCTAAGTTACACAAATGAAATGATCCCCCCTAAATGTGCCTATGAGGAATGAGGTGAAGAAAACGCCTAAGGCATGTAAAATGAAAAGCTCAAGGGGTAAAATGTGCCCAAGATAAGGAGGTGTTTGGAAATTTTTTTGTTAAGGAAAAGATGACATGGGAGATGACCTTATCAAATGCGCCCAGGACTGGAGAGGTCAAACTAAACATTAGTGAAAAATATTTTCAAGGGTGGAAAAAAATTAAATGTACCCCTTCAAAATGCACCGTCAACTGGAAGGAGACCCCTTGAAATGCACCCAAGCTCCAAGAGGTAAGTTGAAAAATGCCTAAGTCATAAAATTGAACCACTACCCTTCAAATGCGCCCATCAAGGAGTATGAGGAGAGAAAAAGTTTAAGTCAAGAAAAGTGGAAGCTCCCCCCTCAATATGCGCCCATGATATTAGGTTGGCTTGAAATTTCCTAAGGCATGGCAAATGTAAAGCAGGATACCCCAAATGTGCCCTTAGCAAGATGATGGCATCAAAATTTATCTAAGTGAGTGAAGCTGGAAGCACACCCCTCGATATGCACCCAAGTCAATCAAGGTGAGTGAAAATTTTTCTAAGTGTTGAAAAATGGAAGCAGGACCCTAAAAATGTGCCCAGCTTGGGGAGGTGACTTGAAAATTTTCTAAGGCATTAAGAATGGAAGCACATAGTGCCAAATGCGCCCAAGGAAAAGATGAAACAAGTTGGAAAAATTTTCTAAGGAAAAACCACGAACTTGAAGCACACCACCTCAAATGCGCCCATCAAGGAGTAAGGAGGCATAAAATTTTCTAAGTGATACAAAGTGGAAGCATCACCTCCCATTTGTGCCCCAGCAGAGGAGGAAGCTAGAAAATTTCTAAGTATTGGAGAAATGGAAGCACACCCCTCCATATGCGCCCATCTCATGAAACAAGTTGGAGGAAAATTCTAAGGCGTACAAAGTGGAAGCATGACCTAGTAAATGTGCCCTTGAAGGAGTTGAGTGAAAAAATTTCTAAGTGCTGTAAAATGGAAGCTCTAGGGGTGAAATGCACCCAAGTTGTCAAGAAGGCATAGAAAATATTCTAAGTTAAGAAAAATTGCTTGACCCCACCTCAAGTCTGCCCAAGAGAGAGAAAAGATAGAATATGCGAACATTAGTGGAGAATATTTTCTTTTCAAGGGTGAGAAAAAAAATTAAATGTACCCCTTCGAAGTGCACCCATGAATAATAAAGTTAAAAAATATTTTCTAAGGGGGGGAATGTTTTTTTTTAGAATCTGGGGGTCTTGAAATTTTCTAAGGGGGGAAATAATTTTGAAATTTTTACACCTTGCCTTGAGATTTTAAAATAAACAATGAGGCTTACAACTAATAAAATTTTCTAGAGGAGATAAAATATTTCTAAGCAAGAGGGATAAAGTGAAATATGCCTAAGTCTGTTGAGATAAATATTTCTATGGCGCATGATTTAAAATTCACTGGGATGAAGTACGCCTATGCCTGAAAGATAAATTCTGTTGAAAAATGCTAATGGGGTGAAATTTCAAATTTTCAAAGCAATAAGTGTTGCAAATTGCCAGAGGAGGGAAAATTCGAATTTCTACAAAGGAAGAAATTAATGAGTCTACTAAAATAGGAGTTCTTCTAGAAGCCAAAATATTCTCAGACTCGGTTATAAGAGCCATGAAAATCTTCATTTCTCCTCACCAATTGCAGAGTGCGAGCTTGAAACTTAAAAGGTGAAGAAAAATCGAAGTTGGAGAGGTTGCTGAAAGGAGCCAAGAAATTTCTAAGTGTTGGGAAGATATTGATTTTGCCGAAAAATTGTTGAGGTTCGAAGTCAGAAATTTCAGTGCTGAAGACATTTCTTTTTTGAAATTCGCTCCATATGTTGGTCATCACGAGGTTAATTTATTTTCCTAAGTGAAACTTCTAATGAATATCTTTCATTTTTGTAGGATGGCTGAAGCAGGAAGAAGAG
This sequence comes from Sequoia sempervirens, assembly GCA_007258455.2. Taxonomy (NCBI): domain Eukaryota; kingdom Viridiplantae; phylum Streptophyta; class Pinopsida; order Cupressales; family Cupressaceae; genus Sequoia; species Sequoia sempervirens. The sequence goes on from VDFB02269402.1 coordinate 41,336, forward strand.
ATGTTGCAGGAAAGGCTGCAAATGTTGAAACAAGCAAGGCTAATGCGTCCAAGCAAGCAATAATAAAGAAACTCGGCAGGCCATTTCTTCCTAAATCAAAGTTTACTTCAAAGCTGGGAGGCTTGATTGATTCCAACCTCGGTTCATTTAACCTGGGAGCACTCAGGGGACGAATGTACGGGCTAGGAAGCCACCCTCCATCAGTCACTGTGCACCATATTATGAAGAGTGGAATTTATGCAGCTGTTGGTTTCCCACCAGCCATTTAGTGTCTGGAATTAATCATGGAGTGCACCAATTGTTATAGGCCAAAGCGAAGAATGATTGTTTCTCCTGATGGCAAGTTATTTGCCAATCTCACACCTGATGCCATTGGAGAGGCGTTTGGACTTCCCACTTCTGATAGAATGGTGTACAAAACAAGGGAAAGAGCTGAAAAGATGTACACCTCCTCTTTTGAGAGATGTGCTGGGATGATTAATTCAGGTTGGATGCAGAAGCCCAGGCCCACTCGCTCTAAGTTTCCCAGACAAATAATTTCAGATGATGTGAAGCAAGAATACTGCGACTTGATAATGATGCTCAGCTGGGTAAACGGAAGCCCTCAAGAATATATTTTTGAACCATGGATGTTTTATTACATCGGAGTTGTCATGGAGGGGAAGGAATGTGTTGATTTGGCAAGGATGATAAGCGACAATTTAGATGACTAGTTCAGGCACCTGAGGAGAACAAAGATGTTCTACATGAGTTCATATGTGATCTATATGTTGGCTCAAATGACAAAGTATAGAGGAATAACTTACAAGGAGCCAATTGGATGTGGTCCTGAGCAGTTTAAAATCTATGAGGCTTGCCTGCAGTTGCACCTGACCAGCACCGCCAACTACAAGAGGGTGAATGACACCTTCACGATGCATATAACAAGGACTCTTCAGCAGAGAATTTCAAAAGAGGCCCAGGAGCTGATCGAAGTGTACGGGTATTGGTTTATCCAGTTTCCGAAGTTCACCTATATTAGGCTATAGGAGTTTACATCATATCCGTACAGATTACCAAGGTACCCCACTGACATAATGATAATGTTAGAAGTGTCCAGGAAGCTCATTGCCTATGACCAAATTCAGAAGAAGAAAAGCAAAGGAGGATTAGACTTCCCAATTACCATGGGAAATTCAAATGAAGTTTGTCCCTCATTACAGGCAGCCAGAGAAGCCGAGGATGAGTTGCAGTTCTTCCACCTCACGTACCACACCGGCAGGTAGGACTTCGATCCTTACAATAACATTAGAATGGTACAAAATGTGGAGTACAGGCACAAGGCTCATATTGAAGATTTATGGGCTAATGCAGTGGATGATGCTAAGATTAGGAAATGGATGTTTTCCAAGATACCATTGAACATGATTATTGAGTGTGAGATTATTCCAATTCCAGACCAGGTGGAGGAGGACGTGAATGTTATGCAGCTTGATTATGAGACAGTGAGAAATGCAGCAGTCCCTCTCCCTGATTGGTCAGAGCCGGAGATTACAGATTTGGATACATTATGCATACTAGTGCTGACATTTATGAGAAACTGGGTGGAGAGGCATGTGAACAGACTTAAGAGCAGTTTAATTTATCTCACGTACAACTTGATGGGCGATTAGAGGCCGCCAACAGTCAGAAAAAGGAAACAAGTCACCCAGGATTCAAAACTACAAAGGGAGGAATAGGTTCAGTAGGCGCCTCAAAGAGTTGAGGAAGCATCCTCCATGCCATCACGGGCTCGCTCTCTAAGTGTACAAGAGGTCTCATTGTTTGCAGACCAAAGAAACAGATTGAATGAAGAACAAGAATTGCAGGAAGAAAATCAGCCACCCCATAGGGAGTCAATTGGTCAAAGTGTCAATGTGCCTAGAAGAGAAAACCAGCAGGAAAAAGAGGAAACAGCCACAGATACCCACTTCCAGTTAGAGATTGAGGCAGCTTTAGAAGATGAAACTACTGCAGGTCAGGAGGCTCAAGTTTCAAGAGAAGAAGATACCCAGCAGATAGAGGTTGATGAGCCTCATCGGAATATTAATAGAGAAGAAGTGCGTGAAGAAGAAGTGAGAGAGGAGCAGCCTATTATTGTTTGTGACCCGCAGCAAGCAGTGCCAGATTGGCTGAGGGAAAGAATGAAAAGGGACCCTATTGAGGAGACTGACCCGGCAATTGAGATGGAAGAATTCCTCAGTAGAATCAACGCACTGCCGGAGAAGAAGAAAGCCAGAAAATTCTCAAAGATTTCTATAGATGAGGATGGTTCTCGCACACTGCATGTGGCCGTTTTGTAAGAGACCAGGTGTCTCTCAAACCAAATCTTTTGACTGAGGAATGCATTGTTTTGTTTTGTTTTGTAGTTTTGATTTTTTTGAGGGTTTTTGCAATATATATAAAGAATGCGATTTTTGAAATAATCACAATAAATAGCTAAAAATGCTAGAACAATATAAATCAATGATCCTTGAGTTAAGAATGCTTCTCTTATTCAAATCCAATCGTTATAGTCTGAAAGATAATACATGCAAATGAAAGGTAGCTGCAAATTTATTAAAGAGAACCTGATTTTTATGGCAGCCAGGCGCACAATGAAGAATATCAAAAGATAATGAAATGCGTTCTTTTCCTTGTCCCAGATGATGCCAGATACTACTGAAAAACTAGGCGACCAAGCTTTGAGAAGTCAGAGACCAAAAAGAAAGGCGTTTCCCTTATCTCCTTAACACACCAAACTGTTGGTACAGTACGGCTTTAGCAGCAAATGATGAAGGTATGGCTGAAGATGAAATGGCCTATGATGTGATGGATGGAGCTGAAAGTCGACCTCTTTATTTATTCAATATTATTCTTCAAACCCTTAATGATTTTCTTCTTCTATAAGCACAAATATGACTTCTGAATAAAGTCACCTTCTGACAATCTTCAACTGATATCTCATAGTCTCAGTATGCTTGATCTTGAAGAGGGAACATTCTTCAAAATCCAGTGATTCGCAGAAACCCTTGTTTCACAAATCCCAATATTCTCAGAGAGATAACAAGACAAATTAGAGTAATTCATAATGAATTTCGATTTGCCTTTGAGATGAAATATAAGCCTTCTCTCATTAGGTCAACCCGAAAAAGCAAGTTAATGAGCATTTTAAATAATAATAAATTCGCCTCTTTAACTTAGGGAAAATAATTAAATATGGCGTCCCCTTTTAATTAATGGCTATTTGAGTATTTTAGTCATTAATAATTGACCCCTTTAATATAAAATATAAAATACTTTATATTATTCCATTGACATTTTAATATTTAATTAATTGACTTTATATTATAAAGTCACAACTTAAATATTTCCCCAAATCATTAAATGCTCTGATATTCACTATCTACTCACCAGACTGTCAAGCTGGATCGACATTGAGCTGATCAACTGAACCAGGTGCCCTGCCAGAAATAGAAACTCCTGCCTGCCTGACTTACTATAAATAGTAAGTACCCAAATAAACACTCTGAAAGTGTCTACCAAGACCAAAACCTGATCAACTGCTAGAATTATGTTCCCAAATGCTGGATAACTGCCTCAAGTGATCCTCTAAACACCTCTGCCAGCCTACGAGGATCTGAATGATAGGCTAACCTCTGAAATATCTTTACTACCTAGGAAGGGGACATTACAGTCTGCCCTCCTTGAAATTGCTTGTCCTCAAGCAATCTCAGCTCTGGATGCTGTAAAATCTCCTTTGACTCCCAAGTAGCATCCTCAACCGGCAAGTCTCTCCATTTGATCAAATACTCTCTAATAACCCGCCTTCAAAGATGTCTCTCTCTAACATCGAGGATGGCCTCAGGCACTAATATCAACTTCCCCTCGTCATCAAGGGGTGGCAGTACTAGAGAGGGAATCACATGCTGACCCAATTCATGCTTTAGGCGTGAAACGTGAAATACGTTATGAACCCTGCATCCGCCGGTAAGTCCAACTCATAAGCAACCTCGCCCACTCGTCTGACAACTCGAAATGGACCATAGTAACGAGGTTTCAACTTCTCTGCACCACTCTTCCACAGAGTGGACAGACGATATGGCTGTAACATGAGATACACCATGTCACCCATTGCAAAGGAACGCTCAACCCTTTTCTGATTAGCACACTGCTTCTGCTGTTTATGTGCCCGCCGGATATTGTCTCTAAGAGACCTCAAAATGTCCTGCTGATCCTGTATCATGTCACCTGCGCTAGGCACTCTGTTATCACTCAATACCAAATCAAAAAGGTTGGGCGCCTCATACCCGTACAATGCCATGAAGGGCGTCATCTGTATAGTCATGTGGTGAGTAGAGTTATAACAATACTCACAGAGGTATATCCACCTCACCCAAGCTCTTTGTTGTCTAGCTATGTAATTGCGTAGGTATCCTTCCACCCACTTATTGACAATTTTCGTTTGTCCGTCTATCCATGTATCTATGGATGGTAGCTGGTACTAGGTGTCAGTTCGGTCCCACAAAGTATGAACAACTCCTGCCAAAAGTTGCTCATGAACCGACTGTCTCTATCGCTGACTATAGTCTGAGGCAAACCATGTAGCCAGAATACCTCTCTGAAGAAAAGCTCTGCAGTCTGCGATGCTGTGAATGTAGTAGTGATCGGAAAGAAGTGTGCATATTTTGTCAGTCGATCGACAACTACGTAAATGGAATCTTTACCTTGGGATTTCGGAAAACCCATGATAAAGTCCATCGATAAACACTCCCACTTCCTGTCAGGTATCGGAAGTGGCTGAAGCAATCTAGCAGGATATGTGTGTTCCTGCTTGTTTTGCTGGCAAACAAAACACTCTCGTACATACTGAAGAACATCAGTCTTTAGCCCTTTCCAAGTAAACCGTTCCCGTACCAGCTTATATGTTTTCAAATAACTGGGATGGCCCGCCATAGGAAGATCGTGAAAGGATCTCAGAACTGTATCCCTCAATTCTGAATCAGGAACTAGAAAAATCCGCCCCTTGTAAATGATCAAGTCATTCACAACGGTATACCTACTATCCTGCTCTGTCTCGTCAACTATGCTAGAAGCCCATGGGTTCTTAGCATACTCTGTAATGATCCGATGCCTCCAATCCTCGGAAATCTATGCCATAGCATTCAAATGAGGTCTACGAGACAAGGCGTCAACTACAACATTCTGCTTCCCGTTAATGAAGATGATGTCAAAATCATACGATTGCAGTTTGCTGACCCATTTTTGCTCTCTCATTTAGGTTTCACTCTCCAAGGAAGTGTTTCAAGCTGTTGTGGTTTGTACGCACACTAAACTTGCTGCCCACCAACTATTGCCTGAAATTAGCCAAAGCATGCATAATGGCTAACATTTCCTTGTCATAAATGCTATAGAACCTCTCAGGACCCCTAAGCTTCCTACTCTCAAAAGCAATATGGTGTCTCTCCTGCATCAAAACGGCACCGATGCCCTCTCTTGAAGCATCATAGTACAAATCAAATGACTTCGTGAAGTCTGGTAATGCTAACACCGGACATGAAGTCATGATCACCTTAAACCTGTCAAAGCACTCCTGAGCCTGTGGTGACCAAGCAAAAGCCCCTTTCTTTGTCAAATCAGTAAGGGGTGTGGCGTGACGTGAGAACCCACTAACAAATCTCCTGTAAAAAGCACACAACCCAATGAATCCTCTAAGTTTCGTAAAGTTCTCTGGTACTGGCCACTCAACTATAGCTCGGACCTTCTCAAGGTCCATACTGACTCCCTTTGCACTGATGATGTGCCCAAGATACAACAACTCAGCCATGCCTAGCTCACACTTGGACTCCTTGGCATAAAAGGACTCCTCAGCCAAGATACCCAAAACTGTATCCAAGTGAGCTAAATGCTCCTCCCATGACCTACTGTACACCAGGATGTCATCGAAGAAGACCAACACAAATCTCCGTAGCTGAGAGCTGAAGACCCTGTTCATGGTAGCTTGAAAGGTAGAAGGTGCATTGGTTAAACCAAAAGGCATAACCAAGAACTCGAAGTGACCGCAATGGCATCTGAAAGCGGTTTTCTCTATGTCCTACTCCCTCATCTGAATCTGATGGTACCCAGATCTCAAGTCAATCTTCGTGAAGAAGATGGCACTGTGCAACTCATCAATGCAGGGTATCGGGTACCTATTCTTAATTGTTCTCTTATTGAGTTGGCGGTAATCTATACACATCCAAAGTGATCCATCCTTTTTCTTCACCAATACAACCGATGAAGCAAAAGGTGACTTGCTAGGTCTGATATGCCCCATAGCCAACAGCTTATTGATTGTCTTCTCTATCTCATCCTTGAGCTGTTTCAGATGCCTGTAGGGTGTAATCATGATGGGCTTTGCGCCCTCCTCCAACTCGATAATGTGCTCAGTGCCTCTATCTGGAGGTCTGCCGGGTGGAACGTTGCTAAACACTTTAGAATGTTTAGTCCTCAGTATCTGAATGTTTGGATGGTACTCAACCTTCTGCTGCTCCTGCTGTGCTGGAAATAACATACACTTTGCAGCCCAATCAACCATATCATTACGAATGAATCTCTCCATCCGTTTGTACGATACCATCCTCAGATTACTCTCTCTGATGGCTTTGATGACATGAGGTTTCCCATTCACCTTAAACTTCATCTCCATATCTTGAAGATTGAGTTGAACTCACCCAAATCATGAAGCCATTCCATCCCTAGTACCACATCAGTATCTCCCATAATAACAACGTAGAATTCAGTCTTGAACTCATAGTTCTTCAGCCACATCGGAAGATCTGTTATCTTTCTATCACATTTGAGGGTGTACCCATCAGCCACCTTGACTTGAATACCCTCAAACTCCTCTGTCTGTATACCTCGTCTCTCTACCAACCATGTGTCTGTAAAATTATGAGTAGCGCCAGTGTCGAGTAGAGTGATCACTTTCTAACTTGCTAGGAGCCCACGAAGTCTAAAAGATCCATCTCTCTGAAGACTAGTCAAATGTGCCTCCTGTAACTTCCTTCCTCCATTTTCACCATCATTTTCAGACCTTTCATCATCGGAATGCTCTGAATCAGCTACTGGTTTGACAGATCAGATTGCTCTTCTCCCTCATAAAACCACTCCATCTGGTTATTTCTCACCTTGGGACGAAGAGGGCATACATGCTTCTCATCGTAGGGTGCCTTGCACCAAAAACACAACTTTTTCTTTCGTAAGTCATTTAACGTTTCCTTGTCAAATGGTGGTGCATTTTGTCTCTTAGGATCAGGTGGATCCCTCTTCCTGTCAAATGGCCTATTAGGCCTCGTATAAGGTGTCAAGCCTGAAGTGAACTTGCTGCGAGGTGCTGCGAGCTCCATACTACGTGCCTTCAGCATGGCCTCCTGAAGAGTAGGAGGATCAAATGCCTTGACCCAACCTCTCATCGGTTCCATCAAACCCTCGACGAAGAGAATAACAAGTCTCCTCTCTGAAATGTCTATCACCATGACTGCAACCCTCTAAAATTCACCGATGTAGGCATCCAAACTAGCTATCTGCCTAAGCTAAGCTAGCTCCCTGAAGTAGAGTTCTAGATCCTTCTTGTCAAAACGGTCTATGAGCCTGCTAGTGAACTCCCAGTAAGTAGTAACTGCATGATGACCAAGTGTATACATGTCGTGATGCCACCAGTCATGCGCCAACCCATCAAGATGCAATGTAGCAAACTTAATGGCCTCGTCCTCCTACATAGGTCTCAATGATAGGTAATTGTCTAGCTTCTGTACCCAAGACCTCGCTGAACTCTTATCAGAACCGTCAAAGTAAGGAAAGGTAATCTTGCTGAATGCATACTGTAGATCCCTGTTCACCTATGGCTGTGGCTGCTAGTGTTGAGGAACCCTGCAGTCAAATCTACCTCCCCCTCGAGGTTTATACACATCCATAAACTCATGAAAAGTCAAAGACTGCCTGATCTCAGGTGCTAATGATGAATACTCACCATAAAATCTAGTCACATCTGCCACTGACATGCCATTATGTGGCTGAAACTCATGATGATGACCCTGTTGCTCTGCCTCCGGAGTCGAAGGTGGTGTCTCTCTAGATAGGAATATAGGTTGTCTAGGCCTACGCTCATGATAGATAGGTGACGACTGCCACGGTGCTGACACCAAAGGCTGGTCTACGCCTGCAGTCCTGCTCATCTGTCCTATCTGAATATAGTGCGGTTGGGATAGAGTATATTGCCTCATCGTGCCCATCAACTGGGACATCATGTCCATCATATTATCATGCCTGCGTCTGTACTTCTCATTAGTAATATCACCTTCGGCATGCTCTTTCCTTGGATCCCTATGCGTCTCTGCAGGAATCTCACGATCTTCCATCAGTGTTGTGACACTGTTCTCACTGCTATTGGAACTGGATCTGTGAATACCCAGAACCTCTGATACTGTCTCACCTTCAGGAATAGGTGGACCTATCCAATCCTCAACTCTGCCTGTTCCTCTACCCTTACTGTAGAAAATGATATCTCTACTCATGAAAAAGCATCGAAAAAGCACACATCTGATTGAAAAAGCACAAGATGGTAGGAAAACTGTGCTCTGATACCACTATAAGAGACTAGGTGTCTTTCAACCCAAATCTTCTGACTAAGGAATGCGTTGTTTTGTAGTTTTGATTTTTTTGAGGGTTTTTGCAATATATATAAAGAATGCGATTTTTGAAATAATCACTATAAATAGCTAAAAATGCTAGAACAATATAAATCAATGATCCTTGAGCTAAGAATGCTTCTCTTATTCAAATCCAATCGTTACAGTCTGAAAGATAATACATGCAAATGAAAGGTAGCTGCAAATTTATTAAAGAGAACTTGATTTTTATGGCAGCCAGGCGCACAATGAAGAATATCAAAAGATAATGAAATGCGTTCTTTTCCTTGTCCCAGATGACGCCAGATACTACTGAAAAACTAGGCGACCAAGCTTTGAGAAGTCAAAGACCAAAAAGCAAGGCATTTCCCTTATCTCCTTAACACGCCAAACTGCTGGTACAATGAAATATTCTGAGCCAAATTTTTTCGTTTTTTACAATTTCAAATTTCAATCAATGCACCCGTTAAGGTTAGATGATAAACCCAAACGTACTGAAAACAACTCTAACTAGTATGTACACCAGGATCCCGATGTGGGCAAGGTGTGAGCATTGGTCAGAGGATCTTCTACTCTAAATGTTGGAAAGGGAACTCGACGTCAAGTATGTGCTACCCAATCCAATACGGAGTGAGGGGCGACCATATGACGGAGTGATTACAATAACAATGCTTGAAAGGAAAATGCGGGAAACTGGAAATACTCAACACCCAGAATGTGCTTGCTACCCAGAATGGGAAAGTAGCTACCTGTTGATGTGGTTTTTGTGACCATACCAAACAGCAGAACAAAATAGTTTGGGCTACTCCGTTCTCTCTTGATCAAAGTATTCCATGCGCTAAGATTGCGAGAAAGTTCGCATGTTCAACTCCAAGGTTCCTTAAGTGCGAATAGACCCAGTTTGGTTGATGTGTATTGCTGTGTTCGTACGAGGGGACTTACACAATTGTCCAGATTTCTTGCAGTTAGCAGCTAATGTATGATTTTGAAGGGGGTTCTCATGTGTATGATTTGGCAATGTGGTTCTTTTTCCTAAAACTAATCAGAAAGTGCGGAAAGTAAAAGGGAAAGGGCCTAAGAAATTTGTACTCTATTCTAAATGCAGGGTATATGGGGCTTCGTTTCAATAGACTTCAACCAGATTTCGCCTAGCCTCCGTCGGACAGCCTCAGCAAAATCGGTGCAATCTTCAAAGGGGATAACGAAAGGTATTCAAGTTACAGTCTAACATACGTACACCATCAGAACAACGCATATAAGTATGTAAGCCATAACCGAAGTTAAACACAAGATAATGTCCAGTTGACCACGCAAGGCAGACTTATCATCAACAAGCCGCTAGTGGTATGGAATAAAGCGAAGCTATCTCAATAAAACACCATACACCGAAGTAAGCTACTTTGCATGAACTAAGCTACTTGGATACGAAAGGAAGAAGAAACCTTGCTAGCATTTCATGACTAGACGAATTCCATCATCAATGAAAAGATCTATTATCATAAAATGTGTTACACAACAATCTCTTCAAAAGTTTTCAAAGGGAAAACTTTCTCTCTTCTCCAAATTATGCAAAAATGCTCTACAATCTAGCTCTAACTCTATCTCAATTCTAGCTCTGATCTAATCTCTGACCTCTAATTTCTAATTCTAATGCCTTACAAATGAGGGGGACTCCCCTTTTATAGCTAGCCAAGTCCCAAAGGACGGCTAGGGTTACAATCAATAGAGGGGCCAGAATCGCGCCACCTCAGCCCTAACCCTAAAAACTGCCAGAATAGGGAGTGGTACATTAAATGAATCAAAGATTCCCACTCACTCCCAAAAATAGCAAATGCAATAAATGATCCATATTCAGTCTTCTAGAAGCTCCTCGTCCAGTAGTGTGTTCCCATTTGCCTTCTCTCTGATTGCCAACTCAACAAATCTGCTAAGTACGGCCTCAACCTCCTGAGCTGAAATCGGTGGAACACAATCCAACTGAAACTCTAACACCGCGACTGAATGCTCGTGCCTTGTACAAGATTTTCTCCAAGCACTAATGAGTCCTGCGTGTTCTGGATCAAAGTGGAGAATGTAGCAAGTATTCTCAAAGTCATCCTGTACAAAGGTCTTAAGATCTGCAAAGAAGGGAACAAGCAAACCCCTCAAATTATCAAAACTTATCTCATCTGGATTCAGCCGCCTAGCAAATATGGCCTCGAAGGTGTTCTGAACTCCATCTATAATGTTGGCCATAGCCTTATGTACCCTGGCTGAATCCGCCTGTGCTGCATCGAAGAAGCCACGCCCCGTGATAGCCGAAGAATACCACCGAGAGAAATCATATCGGTCATTCGCCTGAATGACACCTCCATCAATCAGCAACTGCAATGGCACATGCCTCAACACCTCAAGACGCTGGATCACCTTACTCTGATAGATAGAGGCATCGCCCCAAGCCTGATCCACCGCATCCATCCGTGTCAAAATAGAAGAGGCCTGCTGAAAAGCAAAAGATAGGTCCTCCATGAATTTCTCTGTCTCCGTACGAACCCCTGTGACCCATTTGTCTGCCTCCTGTGCCATCCTCCCCAACTCTACTAAGCCGCTGATCGATTCTCTAGGAATATCCGCTGGAGGCTCTATCACTGGTACATCCTGCCCTCGAGAACGAGACAACTGCTGAACATATCCAACTAACGCCTTGTGTTCTCGTTTCAACTTCTTATATTTTCCTTCTTTCTTGAATAATCTATCCTTGAGGGCAAGGAAGGAGTTATCGCACTCCTCAACAATCTGTGCACCAGTAGGGCGTCCCAAGTCAAGAGTGGTGACCACATAGTTTTCAGGAGCTGCTTCACTCCGGTCACACTCGACTCGTGGGACAGCAACGTGAAGAGTACGAGAGCCATCCTCATCGGTGGAGATCTTCGAAAATTTTCTTGCCTTCTTCTTCGGTGGAGGAGCACTGATCCGATTCAAAAATTCTTCCATCTCAACTGCTGGATCAATCTCCTCACTCGGGCTTCTTCTCATTCTATCCTTTATGTCCGGGCACCTCATATAGTATATTGAAAGGCTGCTGCTCCTGTGCCTCGACTTCTCTAACCTGTTCCACTTCTTCCTCATTCTGGCGAGGCTCATTGTCCTCGAGTGGCTGAGTGTCACCCGACACTATATCATCATCATCGCCATCATTCAAGGCCGCCTCTATCTCCTGCTGGCGAGGGTCATTAATAGTCCCCTCATCATCCTGGCGATCAAGCGGTACATTGGCACTCATTGTCGACTCCCTCGAGTGGGCTGAATATCACTCTGTATCTCCGGTACCTGATTCAATGTAACCCTCTGATCAGCAAATAAAGACACCTCCTGTATGCTTGGAGAGCGTGTCTCCAAAGGTACTGCCACTGTAACTCGTGGAGGTTCTGGCTGAACTATTTCTTTCTTTCTGGACTCTGGGCCTCTTGTGATCTATTTCTTCCTTCCTGTGGTGGGCGTCCTGTGATCTCCCATTAAGTTGTAGGTCAAGGCAATTGACCTACTTTTCAATCTATTTACTTTCCTGTCAACCCATGCCCTGGTGAATGTCATAACCGGGATGGAAAGAGTATCAAGATCAGCAACCTCGGGCTCTGACCAATCTATAGGCGGAAGTGGAGTATCCCGAACAGCTGCATAGTTTGGATGAACAACGTCCATGTCCTCATTAACCTGGTCTGGAACCGGAACTACCTCGCACTCCCTGATCAGAGTAATCGGCAACCGAGAGAACATTCTCTTCCTCACTTCAATCTCATCAATTGCATCAGCCCAATAATCCTCAATGGTGGCCTTATGTTTGAATTCCTCTGACAACACCCAGTTGATGTTATGGTGTGGGTCATAGTGTTGTCTACTTGTGTGATATGAGAAATGATAGAATTGAAGCTCACTTTCAGCTTCTCTACATGCCTGTATCGAAGGACAAACCTCGTCCGAGTTGCCCATCACAATTGGAAACTCTATCCCTCCTCTTTCTTTCTTTTCTGGATTTTGTCAAAGGCAAGCAACCGGGTTTAGCTATCTCTAGCATTATTATTCTCGTCAAGGTACTTTTAGGCAGCCTATATGGGTATGAAGAAAATCCTTGCAGCCTAATGTATGAAAATCTCGGAAATTGAATAAACCAGCACCTATACCTCTCAATCAGCTCCTGTGCATTTCTAGAGATTCTGTGGTGTAACCGCTCCTGAAGCAGCCTCGTGATGTACATGGTGAATGAATCGTTGACACGCTTATAATAGGTTGTGCTTGACAGGTGCAACTGCGTACACGCCTCATGGATTTTGAACTGGTGGGAGCCACAACCGATGGGTTCCTTGTAAGAAATTCCTCTGTACCTCGTCATCCGTGCCAACATATAAATGAGATAGGAGCTCATGTAAAACATTTTAGTCCTCCGCAAACTCAGGAGCTGCTCATGTATATTATCACTAATCATCTCAGCCCAATTGACATAATCCTTGCCCTCTAACACCAGGTTGATGTAATAAAACATCCAAGGCTCAAAAATGTAAGACTGTGGGCAACCACGAACCCTGCTCAGCAACATGATAAGATCACAATACTCCTGTTTCAGGTCCTCTGCTATGATCTGTTTCGGCAACTTCGTTCGAGAAGGCTTCGGAGTGCTCATCCAGTGAGTATTAATTGTATCCATGCATCGCTCAAAAGCAGAAGCATACATACGCTCCGCTCGCTCCCTGGACTTGTAGATCATGTTTATATGCACCGGGATCCCAAAAGCTTCACCAATGGCCGCCGGAGTAAGATTGCGTTAATTTGGCCATCTCGGGTGACGGATCGACCGTGTTCTTTCTCGTAATGCTTGGCGCACTCCATAATCAACTCCGAACATTGAATAGCTGGCGGAAAACCAGCAGCTGCATATAGCCCACTTCGGACGATGTTGTGCGAAGTGACCGAAGCCCGATGACTTCCAATCCCGAACAGCCTGTTCTTGAAGGTCTCCAAGTTGATTCGAGCCCGTGTTCGTGGTTCCGCCAACTTGTCAGCCTTTGAAATTTTAAACTCACCGCATGAACGCTTTGCTCTCGCCTTTCTTGATCGTAGCTTGTCTTGAGGCACCATTGTCCTTTCCGGTTGTCCTCGCTTCAGCCATCTGCAACATAACAAACGTTCATCAGCAATTAGATTTAATAAAATAAGGCATGATAGGGGCTGCAGTCGAATTCTAGAAGCTGCAATAACTCTCGTGTTTGCAAACCTCAGCTTCTTCTCTGAATAAATTCGAATTTTGACACTTAGAACAGATTTCTAAGTGAACTCTGATGATTTTACTTCAACCAGCAATCAGCAAATTGAACTTCTTAACTTTGCACTTCAAACCAGCAATCAGCAATTTCACACTAGCAAGTCCGTACTTTTAAAGTTCTCAATTATTTCAACTCAATACAAGGCGTTCCTTTCAACTCTACTTAACAAATCAGATCTCAAACTTCAACTTAGCAAGGCCGTACTTCTCAAGCAATGGCGCACCTCTTTCAAACTTCTATAATTCAAGTAAATCAAATTTCAGCCACTTAAGTCGTACCTTTTACAAGCAAGCTCAATCTTCAGCAAACACTTCTCTTAATGGCGTACCTCTTCAGCAGCTAGCAACTTCCTTAATCAGCAACCTAAGGCGTACTTCTCTCAGCACAACTTTAATCAACTCCTAAGTGCGCCTCCTCAGCAAACTCAACTTCTCAGCAACAATTTCAAATTCCTTCAGACTTCAGCAACTCACTGCAATGCTTCACCCTTAGAGCAAGTTCGACTTCCAGCTGTGAAAATGAGTGAAGAACTTCTCCATTTTATAGCTAAAATTTGAATTCTAGAAGAAGTTAATTTTAGCCAGTGCAATTAAACTCCACTACTCCACTTCAAGAATTCGAATTTTCCCTCTCTGGTGTTCCTGACACTTGTCTCCAGTCGTCGGGAATATTATTCTTCTAGAAACTTGACTTTGACTGGCGTTCTGGATTTTACTTTCGAAAATTAAATTTAAATTCACCATTTTTGAATCCACCAGCCGGAGCTCTGTCACTTGAATTCAAATTTTTAACTTCATCATCTGCTCTGGAAAATTCATCTTCGAAGAGTTTAATCAAAATCATCTAGGCAATTCCCTTTAGATTCATCGTTCGAAGAAAATTCACTCTAAAAACTCATTTATTCACTTTTGCCTTAGAAAATTTAAAATTCGCCCTTAGGAAAATTCACAATTCAAGCAC
>VDFB02269402.1:56358-124014 GCA_007258455.2 Sequoia sempervirens
GAACTTTGACTTCCGGCATAGACGTTTTGCTCGGCTTCTTGTCATTAACGTCTTGAGGCACCATTGTCCTTTCCGGTTGTCCTCGCTTCAGCCATCTGCAACATAACAAACATTTCATTAGCAATTAGATTTAATAAAATAAGGCATGATAGGGGCTGCAGTCGAATCCTAGAAGCTGCAATAATTCTTGTGTTTGCCAACCTCAGCTTCTTCTCTGAATAAATTCGAATTTTGACACTTAGAACAGATTTCTAAGTGAACTCTGATGATTTTACTTCAACCAGCAATCAGCAAATTGAACTTCTTAACTTTGCACTTCAAACCAGCAATCAGCAATTTCACACTAGCAAGTCCGTACTTTTAAAGTTCTCAATTATTTCAACTCAATACAAGGCGTTCCTTTCAACTCTACTTAACAAATCAGATCTCAAACTTCAACTTAGCAAGGCCGTACTTCTCAAGCAATGGCGCACCTCTTTCAAACTTCTATAATTCAAGTAAATCAAATTTCAGCCACTTAAGTCGTACCTTTTACAAGCAAGCTCAATCTTCAGCAAACACTTCTCTTAATGGCGTACCTCTTCGGCAGCTAGCAACTTCCTTAATCAGCAACCTAAGGCGTACTTCTCTCAGCACAACTTTAATCAACTCCTAAGTGCGCCTCCTCAGCAAACTCAACTTCTCAGCAACAATTTCAAATTCCTTCAGACTTCAGCAACTCACTGCAATGCTTCACCCTTAGAGCAAGTTCGACTTCCAGCTGTGAAAATGAGTGAAGAACTTCTCCATTTTATAGCTAAAATTTGAATTCTAGAAGAAGTTAATTTTAGCCAGTGCAATTAAACTCCACTACTCCACTTCAAGAATTCGAATTTTCCCTCTCTGGTGTTCCTGACACTTGTCTCCAGTCGTCGGGAATATTATTCTTCTAGAAACTTGACTTTGACTGGCGTTCTGGATTTTACTTTCGAAAATTAAATTTAAATTCACCATTTTTGAATCCACCAGCCGGAGCTCTGTCACTTGAATTCGAATTTTTAACTTCATCATCTGCTCTGGAAAATTCATCTTCGAAGAGTTTAATCAAAATCATCTAGGCAATTCCCTTTAGATTCATCGTTCGAAGAAAATTCACTCTAAAAACTCATTTATTCACTTTTGCCTTAGAAAATTTAAAATTCTCCCTTAGGAAAATTCACAATTCAAGCACTAATTAAATTCTTCACTGAAAAAGTGTCGGCGAAGCTTGAAAGATCTGGAAATCCATCATTCATCACGAACGTCCAGTACCCAGAAGAAAATTTTCGTCAGAATGTCTCGAATTCATGGGTACCCAACGAACGGGTTCATTTAATTATTTGAATTTTGAACCTTGGAAAAATATTATTTCCATCATTTTAAATTGTTCTTCGCCTGTGATCACTCCGTGTTGCTCTGACTTCTTGAAAAAATTTGAAGAACTTGAATTATCATCGCCTCTGGATTTATCACTGAGAAAAGTTGCTCATGCTCTTGAGAAATTTCATCAACTTGGAGCTCTAGGCGTATTTTCCAAGGAAAATAAAATTTGCCTTAGAAAATATTTAAATCATCTTGTACTTTTGAAAACTTTGCCTTAGAAAATTTTGTTGATTGCCAGTGGAGAGGAATTTTTTTTTTTTTTAACTTCATTCATTCCCGGCACGCCTTGTACATTTTATCTTCACTTCATCCATATCATTTCACACTTGGAAAATATTTATTCAAAAGCCCAACGCCTAGGCAAATTTTCAACACTTAGAAAATATTTTATTTTCTTCCCCTAAGCGCTTAACACACTTCAAAATATTTCAACTCCTTCAAGATTTTTAAAATCACCTTATAACTCCCTTCAAACATTGGCGCATACTTGATATTTTATTCTTAACCCCTTCAAATATTTTCCACGCCTTAGGAAATTCCAACGCCTTATAACTCCCTTCACACGCCTAGCAAAGCTTTCACTAAGGCCCACCACCTTGGGCGCATTCTTAGTGTAGAGGAGGATAACGTCCACCTTTTACCACTTCTCACCACGTTTTGGTAAACTTTTCGCCTTAATTACCACCTTTAATTACCTTTTACATTGAAACATGGGCGCATTTCCTTGTAGGAGGAGGATGAAACTTGCCACCATGCCTTGTGACCCTTCACCTTCTTTATTTCGTCTTGACATGCATGATTTGGGCGCATTTTACCCCCTAAGGAGGACGAGTTTGCAAGTTGGGCGCATTTTGCATGTGATGAAGGACAAAAACTTTGACTTCGTTGACCCTCTCCTACCTTGGGCGCATTTTGATGTGTGTGAAGGATGAACAATCTCCAACGTCCTTGGGTGACCTTTCAACTTCCATGTTTTGTCCTTACATGGCCCAGTTTGGGCGCATTTTAGCCTTGGAGAAGGATGAACAATCTTTGACCACTTTGACTCCTTTGTGTTTTGGGCGCATTTTGATGTGTGTGAAGGATGGGCGCATTTCAATGAGGGTGGCGGATTTTTCATACTTAGAAAATTTTTCAACTTTCCCTCTTTCATCTTGGGCGCATTTGGACCCCTGAGCAGGATGAAATTTCGTTGACTTCCTTTGACTTTCCTGCCTTGGGCGCATTTTGCCCTGGGTGGTGGATGAACTTGCATTTTCAAGAATTTTTCTACGCCTCTAGCTGAGTTGGGCGCATTTCTCCATGCCTGCCGGACGAGACTCCAGACTTAGACAAAATTTTCATCATCCTCGCCAGCTTACGTGCCCTGCTATTTATAGTAAGTTCTCTGTATTCGCGCCTCTGAAGCTCGGAATGGCCTGAAATTTTAAACATAGCATCCTCATAACCCTGTTAACCTGTCACCACTGCAACTTTTAGTCACCCTGCTATTTATAGCCTGTTTTTGAAGGTGGCTTACTATAAATAGTAAGCTCTTGTTTCTGATAGCTCCCAAGCTCCGATCGAGTTGAAATTCGAATTAGGCGATCCTCACCACGTGACCTCTTTGCCGATGCCCGGCGCATGCAAGCGGTTACCTATTTTTATGCGTTCCAATTTGACTTACTATAAATAGTAAGTGCTCATGACACGAAATTTCACCGACCAAATGGCTTGAAGGATCGCGTCGCCAATGGTTTGTCGGTTTTTGAAGATTTTGACTTTTGATGCTTATTTTTAGGCTCCGAAGGTAAGGCTTCATTTTACGTACATGCGTGTCAGATCGTTTGCTCGTTCTGCCGGCCTTGCGATCAGCTGCATTGATTTTTGAACTGTTTGAGGAAAGCGGTAGGGCTGCTAAAATAGCAAGTTCCTTGCGAGTGAGAGTCTCATTTGCATGTCACACCATCGTGAAGCTCTCCCGAAAAAACCATCGAGAATCGCGACATGCAAAGAAAAGCTCGCCTCTGAAACCCTAAAATAGCCTGGAAGGCTGAATCACGAAAGTGGTGTTCGACTTACATGTTATATATAATTCTGCGAAGGTCTCGAAAACGAAGGAATATCGGACATGCAAGAAAATCTGCGCATCACGGACCACTGAAATTCATGCGGGCCGGTTGCTAAAAATAAGTAAAGTTATCGATTTTGCTCAAATTTGGCATGCAAGCAGTCTGATGTACTCTGAATGCTATGTGATGATCGGAATCTCAAAAACGCTGACAAATTGCCTGGAATTGCAGACTTACTAAAAATAGTAAGTATCTCAGAATCTGATGAAAACTGGCTGGAAGCCCGCTGGATGTCTGCTGACAACATTGTTAAGTTCAATTTTCAATTTTCTGACTTTACTTGACCTTGAATTGACCAGAAAAGATGAAACCCTAATTTTAGACTTGGCCAATATTTCGCTCAAGCTCAATGACGTACACAACCCCCGAAAGACGACACCGAAAAGAGACAGAGAGAGAGAAAAAACCCAAGCCAAAAGACCGGAACGGAGCAAAAATTAGGGGGTCCCCATCTTGAATGGGGCGATGTGTGAAAAGGTCACAACATCTGGCGACTCCACGGGAAAGTGTTTAAAAACACTTTAAGAATTGAACTCAGATCAGTCTTCCTCATACCATCATACAAAAAGGACACTTACTCAAAAGGGGAGAAGAATCCGATATTGGATCAAAACACTTTCATCTAAAACCTTGTGAGTGTGTGCATGCATTCCATCTCTGAACCATGTCGGCTTCCGAAATCGGTCGTAGCAGGTTATATAAATATCTTAACTTCAAAGCATCCTGGACATTGCCTCGCTGCCAGTCAGGCGTCCATAGCCCCGACGAGGTTATCGCTACAATTCTCACGAATATTGCTCCACTGCCGGCCGGGCGTCTATAGCCCCGGTGGAGTTACTCATATGTTCCCAAAACCAATATCTTGTGATATATTTTTTTATTTTCATTTTCTCATTTTTCTTTTCTTTTCAGATATTTCTTTTAAGCATATTCTCTTTTCCATCACTTGATTTTTCCGTCAATTCCTTGATTGGCTGGCAAGCAATGAAGCCTCCAATGGGTTTGAGAATTGCAGTGGCGCTGAAGCAAGATGTAAGATTTTCACCTGCCAAAACCTTTCCCAAGAAACCAAAACGACTCAGAGTGGAGATAGGTAAGATTTTTAAGGTCTTTAGATTCGTGTGTTGAGACACAATAACGGATTAACCTCCCGAGACGAGTTCAATCACTAACTGGATGATAACAAGAGGAAAATAACCTTAGTCCTTTTCAAAAATTTATGCAAATTCCAGTGAAAGAAACCACGTTGTGAAAGTTAAAACATCATCACCCATTCGCAACGGGAAAACCCTAAATCCTTGCCCATTCCAAACCAAAACCACTTGAGCGGACGACTCAAGGGACGAAAACGCCAAACCAAAAACCCAAAGGGCAATAAGCCAAAACGGAAGAAAAACAGAAAAAGCAAACGGAAAGCAACAAACGGGAAAGCAAACCCTAATCTAACTATTTTACAAAGCAGGCTCTCAGAGAGAACCTAGGACTGGAAATAATGCTTGAGGAACTGTCCGTTGACGGGCAACGGGACATCCTCCCCTGTCAAAGTACGCAACCTGAATGCATTATCCCCAAGGATTTCAGAAATCTGATATGGACCCAACCACAATTTGTCAAACTTATCATGATCACCCTTCTTCTCGTGGGCCTTGTCCCAATATAAAACCAAGTCAGAAATCCTGAACGATTTGATCTTAGCCTGTTTATCAAACCATCTCTTCACCACTGCCTGGTGTTTCGTTAGATTCTCAAGAGCTTCATCCCTTTTCTCTTCTAGATGCATCAACTGGGATAATCTTGTCCGAACCTGATCTTCTCCCTCGAGATACTCTTGAATGAATTGGAGAGTTGGGATCCTTAACTGTACTGGAAAAACTGGATCCTGTCCGTAAACCAAGTGATAGGGAGACGTTCCCAAGGAACTCTTTGTTCTTATTCTGTCTGCCCAAAGAGCAAACCTCAACTGTGTGTGCCAATCTTTCGGATTTTTATCCAGTAACTTCTTAATGGCATTCAATAAATTCTTGTTTGTGGACTCTGCTAGTCCATTCCCCTGCGGATAGTAATTGGAGGAAAACCTCAATGTAATTCCATACTCAAAAGCCCAATTGGAGAACCTCAGCGATGAGAAAGCTGAACCGTTGTCGCTGACCAAAACGTGGGGGCATCCAAATCTTCTCACAATATTTTCTTCAAGGAATCTGATAACCACCTCTGACGTGCACTGCTTCAGGGCCTGAGCCTCTGTCCATTTGGTGCAGTAGTCTGTTGCTGTCAAAATGTATCTGTGTTGTCCTGATGACGGTGGATTGATCATACCAATAAAATCTAATCCCCACTTTGCAAAAGGTCTCACTTCAATCACTGGTTGCAGAGGCATAGCGGGATGCCTTCCTCTATTAGCTGCCGTCTGACATATGTGGCAAGCCTTCACATGCTCATATGTGTCTTTAAAAAGCGTGGGCCAATAATAACCAGCCCTCAGGATCTGATGAGCTGTGGCCAAACTTCCTCCGTGTCCGGTTCCAAATTTCTCATGGAAGTGTTCCATTAGCTGCTTCGCTTCTTGCTGATTGACGGAGGGGTCATTCAGGAGAATGACAGGTATGATTTCTCTAGATGGTATTCTTCAGCAATCACGGGACGTGGTTTCTTCGACGCAGCACAGGCGGATTCAGCCAGGATATGGAAGGCTATGGCCAATATCATTGATGGAGTTCAAAACACTTTTGAGGCCATATTTGCTAGGCGGTTGAATCCAGATGTGGTGAATATTGATAATTTGAGGGGTAGGCTGGTGCCTTTCTTTTCAGAGGTGAGGACCTTCACACAGGATGACTTTGAGAACACCTCCACTTTCTCCAGTTTGATTCAGAGCACACAGGATTCCTTGGCTGCTTGGAGAAAATCTTGTGCACGGCATGAGACATCAGTCACAGTGTTAGAGTTTCAGCTTGATTGCATTCCACCCATTTCACAGGAGGTTGAGGCTGTACTTGCTAGATTCATTGAGTTTGCAGCCAGAGAGAAGGAGAATGGGAATGCACTTCTGGACGACGATCTTCTAGAAGACTGATTGTGGGCATTTATTGCCTTTACTATTTTTGGGAGTGAGTGGGAATCTTTGCTCATTTATTACACCACTCCCCATTCTGGCAGTTTTTAGGGTTAGGGCTGAGGTGGCTTAATCTTAGCCACTCTTTTGATTGTAATCTTAGCCGTCCACTGGACTAGGCTACCTATATAAGGGGGGAGTCCCCCTCATTTGTATCTCATTAGATTAGACATTAGCATTAGAGCTAGAGATTGGAGACTAGAGAGTAGAGCAGAGTTAGCATTTTTGTTTGATAGCTTAGTGTGGAGAAGAAAGAAAGTTTTCCCTTTGAAAACTTTTGTGGAGATTGTTGTGTAACACTTTCATGATAATAGATCTTTTCATTGATGGTGGAATTCGTCTTTGTCATGGATAGCTAGCAAGGTCTCTTCTTCCTTTCGGATCCAAGTAGCATAATTTTCATCTCATGCAAGTAGTTTACTTTGATGTGTGGTGTTTTATTGAGGTAGCTTCATTTCATTCCATACCACTAGCGGCTTGTTGATGATAAGTTCGCCTTGTGTGGTCCACTGGAAATTGTCTTGAGTTTAATTCCAATTGTGATTTGTATACTTATATGCGTCGTCTTGATGGTATATGTATGCTAAATTATAATTTGAACATCTTTTGCTATCCCTTTGAAGATTGCACTAATTTCGCTGAAGCTGTCCGACGTGAGGCTAGGTGAAATTCGGTTGAAGTCTACTGAAATCAAGCTCCACATATCCTATATTTAGAATAGAATATAAGTTTCTTAGGCCCTACGCTCATTTACTTTCCGCACATTTCTGATTAGCTTTAGGAAAACGAACTTATTGCCAAATCACACGCACAAAATCCCCTTCAAATCATCCACCTACTGTTAACTGCAAGAAGCCTGAACAATTGTGTAAGTCCCCTCGTAAGAACACAACAATACACATCAAACCAACTGAAGGTGTTCCAAGTATTTTGGAACCTTGGAGTTGAACGTGTGATCTATCTCGCAATCTTAGCACACGGAATACTTTGATCAAGAGAGAACAGAGTAGCCTTCGGACAACTTTGTTCTTTGGCTGATTGGTGCGGTCACAAAAATCACATCAACAGTACATTAAATGAATCAAAGATTCCCACTCACTCCCAAAATAGTAAAGGCAATTAATGCCCATAATCAGTCTTCTAGAAGATCATCGTCCAGTAGTGCATTCCCATTCTCCTTCTCTCTGGCTGCAAACTCAATGAATCTGCCAAGTACAGCGTCAACCTCCTGAACTGAAATGGGTGGAATGCAATCAAGTTGGAACTCTAACACCGTGACTGACGGTTCATGCCTTGCACAAGATTTTCTCCAAGCAACTAGGGAATCCTGCATGCTCTGGATCAAGCTGGAGAAAGTGGAAGTGTTCACAAAGTCATCTTGTACGAAGGTCTTCACCTCTGAAAAGAAAGGCACCAGCCTACCCCTCAAATTATCCACAGTCACCTCATCTGGATTCAACCGCCTAGCAAATATAGCCTCAAAAGTATTTTGGACTCCATCAATGATATTGGCCATAGCCTTTCGTATCTTAGTTGAATCCGCCTATGCTGCGTCGAAGAAACCACGTCCCGTGATTGCTGAAGAATACCATCTAGAAAAGTCATACCTGTCATTCTCCTGAATGACCCCTCCATCAATCAACAACCGCAAAGGAACATGTCTCAATGCCTCAAGACGCTGAATTACTTTGCTCTGGTAAACAGAAGCATCACCCTAGGCCTGATCAACTGCCTCCATCCGTGCCAAAATACTAGAAGCCTGCTGAAAAGCAAGAGCAATGTCCTCCATAAATTTTTTTGTCTCAACACGAACTCCCGTGACCCACTTATCTGCCTCCTGTGCCATCTTCCCTAACTCCAACAAGCCACTGATTGACTCTCTAGGTATGTTAGCTGGAAGTTCTATTGCTGGAATCTCCTGCCCACGAGGACGAGACAACTGCTGCATATATCCTATCAAATCCTTATGCTCTCTTTTCAACTTCTTGTACTTTCCTTCCTTTTTGAATAATCTGTCCCTGAGGGCGTGGTAGGAGTTATCACACTCCTCTACAATCTGTGCACCTGTGGGGCATCCTAACTCCAGAGTTGTGACCACATAGTTTTCGGGTACTGCTTCATCTCGGTCACAATCAACCTGTGGCACTGCCATGTGAAGGGAGCGGGAACCATCCTCATCAGTTGATATCTTTGAAAAATTTCATGCTCTCTTCTTCTGTGGAGGTGCGCTAATCCTGTTCAAAAATTCTTCCATTTCAACTGCTGGATCAATCTCTTCACTAGGGCTTCTTCTCATCCTATCTCTGAGCCAATCAGGAACTATATACTGTATATCAAATGGCTGTTGTTCTTGTGCCTCTACTTCACGGACTTGTTCAACTTCTATATCATTCTGGTGAGGCTCATCGGCCTCAAGTGGCTGAGTATCTCCTGAAACTATATCATCATCTTCCAAAGCCGTCTCTAACTCTTGCTGAAACTGAGGGTCAGTGGCAGTCCCCTCATCAGTTTGCTGATCATCTCTACTAGGTGCGTTGATGCTCTGGCCAACTGACTCTCTCTGTGGTGGCTGATTATTTTCTTGTACCGCTTGCACCTGATTCAATGCATTTCTTTGATCAACAAATAAAGAAACCTCTTGTATGCTTGGAGAACGTGTCTCCATTGGCGTGGGTGATTCAACTACAACTCTTGGAGGTTCCGGCTGAACAGGCTCCTGCCGAACTGGCTCTTTCCTTCTAGATTTTGGACCTCGTGTGATCTGTTTCTTCCTGCTAGTGGTGGGTGTCCTGTGATCTCCCATCAAATTGTAAGTCAAGGCAATCGACCTACTCTTCAACCTGTTCACCCGTCTGTCGACCCATGCTCTAGTAAATGTCAAGACTGGAATGGAAAGTGTGTCCAAGTCAGCAACCTCTGGTTCTGACCAATCCGGGAGTGGAAGTGGAGTATCTCTCACTGCTTCATAATCTGGATGGACAACGTCCATGTCCTCATTCCCCTGGTCTAGTACCGGAATGACTTCACATTCCCTGATCATGTTTATTGGCAACCTAGAGAACACCCTCTTCCTGACTTCAGCCTTGTCCGATGCATCAGCCCAATAATCCTCAATGTTTTACTTATGTTTAAATTCCTCTGACAGTACCCATTTGATGTTGTTATGCAGATCATAGTGTTGTCGGCTAGTGTGATAGGAAAAGTGATAAAACTGAAGCTCACTCTCAGCTTCTCTAGCTGCCTATAATGGACACACTTCATCGGAATTTCCCATGACAATTGGGAAGTCCACACCTCCCTTCTTCTTCTTTTGAATCTTATCGTAGGCAACCAATTGCCTAGATATCTCTAACATCAATATTCTGTTGGTTTGGTACTTAGGCAGCCTATATGGGTATGAGGAAAATCCTTGCAGCCTTATGTAAGAAAACTTTGGAAATTGTATAAACCAGCACCCATACCTCTCAATCAATTCCTGGGCTTCCCTCGAGATCCTGTGATGCATCCGCTCCTGAAGCAATCTCGTGATGTGCATGGTGAAGGCGTCATTGACACGCTTGTAATGAGTAGTACTTGTCAAGTGTAACTGCAGACAAGCCTCATGAATTTTAAATTGATGAGAACAACAGCTAACAAGCTCCTTATATGAAATTCCTCTATATTTCATCATACGGGCCAGCATGTAAATGATGTAAGAGCCCATATAGAATGTCTTTGTTCTTCTCAAACTCAGGAGCTGCTCGTGCAAATTGTCACTGATCATTTCGGCCCAGTTGACGTAGTCCTTTCCTTCCAGCACGAGGTTGATGTAGTAGAACATCCATGGCTCAAAAATAAAAGATTGCGGGCAACCTCCGACTCGACTCAGCATCATGATAAGATCACAATACTCCTGCTTCAAGTCATCTGCTATGATTTGTCTCGGCAGCTTCGTACGAGAGGGCTTGGGGTTGCTCATCCAGTGGGTATTGATCATTTTTGTACATCTCTCGAATGCAGAAGCATACATTCGCTCAGCTCGCTCCCTTGATTTGTAAATCATGTTCCTATGCACTGGGATTCCGAAAGCTTCGCCAATAGCTGAAGGAGTGAGGTTGGCGAGCACTTGACCATCTAGTGACATGATTGATCTGTGATCCTTCTCATAGCAGTTGGCACACTCCATCATCAGCTCCGAACACTGAATGGCTGGTGGGAAACCAGCAGCTGCATATAATCCACTTCGAATGATGTTGTGTGAAGTGTTCGAAGGTTGATGACTACCAATTCCCAGCATTCTTTTCTTGAAAGTCTCCAAGTTGACAGAGCCCAGATTTGTGTCCGCCAGCTTGCCCAACTTCGAAGTAAACTTTGACTCCGGCAAGAAAGACTTGCTCAACTTCTTTATAACAGCTTGCCTGGATGCACCATTGTTGTCCTTGCCAGTTGTCCTTGCCTCAGCCATCTGTAAAACAATAAACACCCATCAGCAAATTAACTTAGAAAAATAAATAAAATGCTTTGTAGGGCTGCCAGTCGACTTCAAGAAGTTGCAATATTATTTCTTATGTGCAAACCTCAACTTCTTCTCCAACAGACTTAGAATTATCAATCACTTAGAAACAAATTTCTAAGCAAGCTTCAGCAACTTCACTTCACACTCAGCAACTGCAGACTTGAATTCACACTTCTTCAATTTCAAATCAGACTTAGCAAGTTCGTACTTCACACTCTCAGCAACAAAATCGAGCTTTAGCAACTCACAAGTTTCAGCCTTCAGCAAATTCCTCTTCAGCAAATTTTGAACTTCAATCTCAGCAACAAACTCAACACTGGACTCCGAGCAAATCGAATTCTCTTCAGCTATGAAAAAGAAGTGAATAACCTTCAGCACTTATAGGAAATTCAAATTCTAGAAGAAGGCTAAGTTTAGCCAGTGAATTAAATCTCCACTACTTCATTCGAATTTCCCTCTCTGGTATTTTTGACACTTGTCTTTCAATGTCGGGAATCTAATTCTTCTAGAAGTTCAACTTTGACTGTCACATTTTGAATTCACTTTCAAAATTCTTTTATTTAAATTCATCTTTTGGCAATTTCCATTCACCAGCCGAAGTTCTGTCTGGCGAATTTTAAATTTTAATCACATCTGACGCTCTGGAAAATTCATCTGCGAAGAACTCAATCAAAATCATCTAGGCAACTTACTTTAAATTCATCGTCGAAGCATTTTCCTCTCAAAAACCATTTTATTCAAATTTGCCTTAGAAAATTTTAAAATTTTCCCTTAGGAAAATTCATAATTCGAGCACCGATTAAATTCTTCATGCTAAAGGCCTTGGTGAAGTGCGGAAGACATAGAAATCCATTTCTTATCTAAGATCATCAGTACCCAGAAGAAAATTTTCTCCAAAACGCAATGAATCCATGGGTACGCAACGAATGGGTTCATTAAAATTTTAAATTTTGAACCTTAGAAAAATAATTCCTCATGAAATTTAAATCCTTTCTTTTCATCTGTGAACATCTTGTTGCTCCGACTTGAAAGTTTTTATGAATCCTGTTATGCCAACATCTTCTGACTTCATCACTGGAAATTCATTCGGGCTTCAGGAAAATTCAACCACCTTCAAGGTCTAGGCGTATTTTCTAAGGAAGAAAATACTTTGCCTTATAGAATTTTTTTGAATCATTTAGCAAATTTTGCCTTAGAAAATTTTATTTAACTTCATTCGTTCGCCAGTGGTGGAAATTTCATCAACTTCACTTAGAAGATTTTCCTGAAGGCACATGTCACGGAGGATATTTAATCCCAACGCCTAGCACATCCTTTATTTTATTCATCACCTTGTATTTTATTTCACACTTGAAAGATATTTTCATTTAAAACTCCAACGCCTTAGCAATTATCACCTCACTTACCTTAGGCGCACATCATACTTCATGAGGAATATTCAACACGCCTAGCATATTTCACTTCAACCTCAACACCTTGGGTGTATTTCACACTTAGAAGAGAAAATTTGCCACGCCTTAGCAATTTTTTATTACCATCACCACCTTCAACGCTTAGGCAATTCTTTTATTTTCACCATCTTTATTACTCACCTCACTTTGGGTGCATTCCACTAGTCATGAAGGATGAAATACTTTGAACGCCTCCTTGTGACCTTTTAACTTCCTTCTTTTGTCTTCACATGGCCTCTTTTGGGCGCATTTGAGCCTAGGAGGAGGATGGGCGCATATAAGAGGGTGAGAGGGATTTAAACTTTCCAACGCCTAGCATGTGACCCTTCATCTCCCTTGTTTTTGTCTTCACATGGCCCCATTTGGGCGCATTTAGGCATGTATGAAGGACAAGATTCTTGCCTTAGAAAATTTTGCATGTTATGCTTTCAAGGTGGGCACATTTTGCTTAGTGTGAAGGATAAACTTTGTTGACTCTTTGACTTTCTTGGGCGCATTTCCTACTTGATGGAGGATGGGTGCAAATGGAGGGTGGTGGAGAATATCTTGCCTTAGAATTTTTTATGCTTCACTAGCTCTTCCTTGGGCTCATTTTAGATAGGCAAGAGGATGAAATGTTTTGACCTCTTTGACTTTCTTATTGCATGGGCGCATTTTGCCATTGGAGGTGGACGAGTTTTATACTTAGAAATTTTTTTAGCATTTTGCTTGCATGTGAGGGCGCATTTAGAGGCATGAGCAGGATGAAGCTAACACTTAGATTTTATTCCATGGCATCAAGGTATGTTGGGCACATTTTGCCTAGGAAACAGGATGAAGCTTGCCTTAGAATTTTTTTTATGCTTCTACTCCACCAACTTGGGCGCATTTGGAGGTGGCAGGAGGATGAATTCATTTCATAGAATATTTTCCATCATCTTGAAGGCAAGCATGGCGCATTTGGAGGTGTCTGCAGGATGAAACTCAGACTTAGACATTTTTACCTTCTTCTGCCAGCTTATCCACGCCTTACTATAAATAGTAAGTCTCTTGATTTTCACACTTTAGAGGCTCAGATAGTCTTGAAATTTTAAACACTGCGTCTTCACGACCTCGTGGACCTGTTGACACTGCTATTTCGGGTTGGCCTGCTATTTTTAGCCCATTTCTGAAGGTGGTTTACTATTTATAGTAATTGCTTGCTTCTGATACCTCCACAACTTCGCTTTGATATGAAATTCGAATGATGCGCTCCTCACCACGTGACCTGCCTACTGGCATCGGCGCCTGATGCTGACTTTCTATTTTTAGCTTGTTTCTGAAATGACTTACTATAAATAGTAAGTGCTCCGTTTGTCTTCAAATTTTACCAGCAGATAGCTCGAAGGATGTTGATCGCGGTGGTTTACACCGGTTTTTGACTTTTTACCCTTCTTTTCGGGTCCCAAAGCTGGAAACCCTAATTCATCTTGCATGTATATCAACTGGTCTCCGTTTGTTCTCGTTTCTGCTACATTGCGATCAGCTTGTGATTTTGAAGTGCTGGGAGGCGACTGCCGGGATGCACCTGCTAAAAATAGCAAGTTCCTTAATAAGTGATCATCTTTGTTTGCATGTCACATCACTGTGAAGTTTTCGAAAAACCCATAAAGAATATGCAGACATGCAAAGAAAACCCTGACATGCAAACCCTAAAAATAGCCTCTGAAGGCTAAACTCTGAAAGTCGTTATCTCACTTTGCATGTTACACCATCGCGAAGGTTTCTGAAAACCCAGAAGGAATATGCAGACATGCGTTGAAAAACTCTGCATCTAAGCCCTGAAATTCGCTCTGGAAGCTGAACTGCTAAAAATAGTAAGTTGTCAGTTTCAGCTCAAATTTTGCATACGAGCAGCTTGATGTGTTCTGGACGCAGTGTGACTATTAAAACTTCAAGAACGCTGAAGGAACGCGTGGAATTACACACTTACTAAAAATAGTAAGTTGTTGGAATCTGATGAAATTTCAGTGAAAGCTTGCTGGAATCATACTGACAACAATGTCAGTCCCTGTTTTCAATACATTCACCTTGCTTGACCTCAGATCGACCGGGAAAGTACAAACCCTAATTTCAGACTTGGCCAAATTTTACGTTTAGGCTCGCAGATGGGAACGTCCCCGGAAAGGCAGACACCAGAAAAGAGACAGAGAGAGAGAGAGAGACAAAAACCAAAGCCAAAAGACCAGAATGGAGCAAAAATTAGGGGTCCCCATTTTGAATGGGGCGATGTGTGAAAAGGTCACAACAGTTAGCATATTTCAAAGGTGATGGAAAATGCTTAAGTCATGTTGAAATTCCTCCTCCATACCTCAAATTTTCCCAAGGAGAGAGAGAGGGTGAGAAAATTTGCTAAGGCAAAGTGTGAAATCCTCCTTGACCCTCAAAATGCACCCATGTTAGAGGTGAAGTCAAGACAAGTTATAAGGATTGGAAATTCCTCCTTGGGGTCCCAAATGCGCCCAGCTTGCTAGACCATTGGGGACAAATGAGAATAAATTTCTAAGTCATTGTTAATTCCTACAGAGGGTCCCAAATGCGCCCATGATGGAAATCTCTTTGGAAAAGTTTCAAAGTAATGTTAAATTCCTCCTCAACATGCAAAATGTGCCCACATTGGAGGTGGCTCTAGGAAATACGTTGAGTATTGTTGAAATTCCTCCTTGATGAATCAAATGCGCCCATATTGAAGTTGGCCTAGAGAAGGACAAAACAAGTTTAAATTCCTCTTACCCAAGCAAAATGCGCCCAAACTAGAAGAAAATTTATCTAAGTTGTTCAAAATTCCTCCTAGACTAGCTAAATGCGCCCATCTTCATGAAAATGATAAAAAAATTCTAAGGCACAAAATACCACCTTCCCTAGAGGACTACGCCCATGCTTGAGAGAGGTGATGAAATTCACTAAGGCATGGATAAATTGGCAGTATATGCATCAAAATGCACTAGTTCCATGAGGTTGATGAAAAAATTGTCAAGGCAAAGCAAGGAAAATATGCCCAAAGATGAAGAATGAAGATAAATTTGATGGCAAAATATTTTTCTAAGGTATAAATTGCAAAAAAATTAAAAGTACCTCTTCGTCTATAGACACATGAATTTGGTGTTTTCTGGGGGAATTATCTTCTGGGTACTGGATGTCTTCAACAAGGGATTGATTTTAAAATTTTCCACGCCTCGCCAGAGATTTTAAGATGGAGATTTTACTCGGGTCCCTGGTTGATGAAGTTTTCTAGAGGAAATAAATTATTTTGAAGGCAGATGGGTTGGGAATTTGGCTAAGGCAAAAAGGGGATATCATGTTGGTTGGGAAATTTTCTAAGGCAAAAAGAAATCAAACAACACCCTCTGAACGCGCCGTCAATATTTCTAGGGCATCAAAAATGAGCATCAAGGAGAATACATGGTCAAAGTACACCTATGATGAGGGAGTATGAAGAAAGCAAAGTTTGCTAGAGAAAAATGATGAACCCTATCAGATCCGGAGATCACCCACACCTTGGAGATCAGAACATGGGAATCAGGTAAGTAAAGTGAATTTATACTATAAGTGTTCTGATGCTTTTTTCTTATTTGTTTTGCAAGATGAATACCGGGACCAAGGTAGGCGGACTTGAAGTGATGGAGCGAATACTTCAGGACAATATTGCAACTCCATGATGTCCCACTTGTGTCCAAACCATGAAGGGAGATGTTATTAGAAATGGCTAAGTGTTGGAATTTCTCTTCAAAGACCTAATATGCACCCAACACAGTCAGGCGAATGACAAGCGGGAATGATTGAATCCAAGACAGGACAATCTTTCAAGTTCAGAATGAAGGAAAAGATGAAGGCCTAGGCATTGGAGACTGACATCATGACAGATTGAAGGACAGAATAAAGGAATTCTTCTTAAGTCTAAGGTCCTCTGGCAATGACCCAAAAGATGTTCTCCAGCATACTCCACATAACCAAGGGTACGATGACAACAAGGAGGAAGATCATTGTCAAGCAGGAGAAGGATCTTGCAGGCTTGAAGTTAGATCGAGAACATGCCTGCCATATCCATTCAAGGAGTTGAAGCAATGTTGACCAAACTCAAGCCGTTTGTAGTTGGAGAAAGAACAATGCGAACGCGTTTCCAGACAAGAGCCTTCTAAAAGGTGGTGGACATTAATTGCTCATTTATTGTACCACTCCTCATTCTGGCAGTTTTTAGGGTTAGGGCTGATGTGGCTTGATCTGAGCCCTCCATTTGATTGAATCTGAGCCGTCCATTGGACTTGGCCAACTATAAAATGGGCATCCCCCCTCATTTGTACCTCATTAGATTAGAGTAGAGATTAGAATATAGATACAGCTTAGAAGTAGCATAGCGTAGATCGATAGTGTAGTTTGAAGAAGGAAAGTTTTTCCTTTGAAAGCTTTGTAAGAAATTGTTGTGAACAGTCTCATAATAAAAAGGGTTTTCATTGATGATGATCTCGTCTTTTGTTGTGAGTAGCTAGCAAGATTTCTTCGTCCTTCTGATTCGAGTAGTAGCTTAAAGTAAAGTAAATTTCATTCCATGCAAGTAGTTAGTAATTGTGGAATGTGATCTTCAATTTGAGCAAACTTCGTCTATCCATACCACTAGTGGGCTCGTTGACGGTGAGTTCGCCTTGCATGGTCAACTAGAATCTTGTGGACTTAACTTCGATTACGATCTTCATGTTGGTATGCGTCGTTGTGACGGTGTCTTCATTGTTGAATTGTAATCTGAATACCTTTAGTTACTCCCCTTGAAGATTGCACAAGTTCTGTGGAGGCTGTCCGAAGTGAGGCAAAGCGGAATCTGGTTGAGGCTTGTGAAAATTGATCTCCACGTCCCACGCGTAGATTAGTCCATAGCATCTTCTATCCCTGCAACCATTTCAATTCAGTACTTTTTGGTTACTTTAGGAAACAAGAGCTTTATAGACAAACCTTTTGAGCATTCAAATTCCTTTCTCCATTGTTGAACAATTTTGTAAGTCCCCTTGAAATACCAGCAAATCACATCGAACCAACTGAGACTATCCACTGCATAAAGGAACCTTGGAGTTGAATGCATGATCTTTCTAGCAATCTTAGCATGCAGGAGATTTTGTTCAAGAGAGGATAGAGTCGCCGTTGGTAACTTTATTATGTGTTGGTGTGGTCACAAAAAACACATCAACACTACCCTTAGAATAGTAGGGTGTCTCCCACCCAATTTTAGTTGTGGGGGGATTATAGGGTAGCTAGGGGCTCAAGAACCAGATCTGAAACATGATATCAATCTCGATTTGGAGAACGAATTTAACTATAGTTGGATCTGCTATTGGTTTTTTGTGCCTAACAGGCTTTGTACCTGCATTTTATGTAACCATATATAGAACCACATCTATAATAGAGTGAAGGGATGCCCCCATTGCTTGATCCATTGGTAGGTTTGCTTATCCTTCGGCAAACACTACGCATGGGTGGAACACACTACAAGGATTTTGTAATGTGCCGTACCAATTTTTATTTTTATTTTTTCACAATTGATTACAATGCAACACGCACCTGTTAAGGTTAGCACAAACCAAAACGATGCGGAAAGTAACTCTAACCAGAATGTACACCAGGATCCCGATGTGGGCAAGGTGTGAGCATTGGTCAGAGGATCTATGCGATGCAAAACTGAAAGGAACTCTAACCAAGAATGGCGCCGAGAGATGGCGAGCATATGGTCAGAGGATCAATGCATGATGAACAGAATGTAACCCTAACCAAGGATGGCGCCGATTGATGGCGAGCATATGGTCAGAGGGTCCCTAAACTACTCAACTGAAAGCAAATAGGCGGCAAGCCAGCCTCTTCCACTTATTCAGTGGGAAGTACATGTAAATTCAAAATGTAAGGAGAGAATTGCTGACAGTACTACTATTCAGCTTACAACAAATTAGAGAGCTTGCCAATATCATAAGAATAAGAACTTCCAAAGCTATAACAAGATAAGAACTCTCTTTCACACTCACAAACTCTTTGAATATCAACTCCTCACACAACTAATGAACTTTCTCAAATCTGGTATGACTGTTTTTGACAGAATTTCTACAGAACAGCAGCATAATAACTCACTAAAATGCACGTAGCTAGCTCCAAACACAACCTATTGATGAGATATTGAATGCAGATTACTCTATTAATGATGGCGACTAAGATGCAACCCCAAAACCACCCCAAACATGCCTTAATTATTTTGCACAAATTTCAATGTCACTTCAAGATGGTACGGCCCAGCTGCAAGGGCGAATTTTCTATATAAAATCACACAGTCACTAATAAAATCTGATAATGTGCTAGAATGGTCGCCTTTCATAGACAAATCAATAGACTCAGTACCCAGAATGATAGCAATTTTATTTCATGAGCTATGAGTGAAACTTACATTCTTCAATGATATTCAGCAACATCATAAATATGACAGAAAATGCAAACTAGAACTCCAAATGCAATTACTCAACTGAAAAATGCAATACAATCCTAATACATGCTAACCTCTCAACTAGTTGCTATATTTCAAGCAAGAAGAAGAGCCAATGCCAGGAGGTGTGCTTTCCTCGAAGCGAGTGCCTGAAGTCAATTCAGCAACATAACGGTGTAGAAGACAAAAGATCCCAAATGAAGAACCGTGGCCTGATTAAATAGACAAGAGAGAATCATCTAGAAGCTTCAAAAAGGTGCCCAAACCCTAATTTCAAATTCACCTTTTCCCTCCAAAAGATGGCGCCCCATTTCACCTTTGAAATATTTCACTTTTTAAAATAAAGCTAAACCCCTTCAAAAAAGCGTCCTTTTCCTTAAGCTCCATATTTGACATTAAAAATATAATTTATCTCCTTATGACGCCTTGACCCTCAAAAGTCCCCTTTTTAAAAAACAACTTAAAGTTGTACTGCTAGGCAAGGGGGTATAATATTAAAATAATAATATTATAATGAAAATACTTATCTCTCCAAGAAATATGCGCCCAAGGCCAAGAACTGAAGTGCCAGCTGAAACAACTGAAGAAGAGGACCAACTGAACTGAACCCAAACTGTCCACTGCCAAAAATAGAATTTACTAAAAATAGTAAATTCGCGAAGTTGCTCGGAATGCCAAACTGAACATACCACTGCGAAGCTTTCTGAAAACCCAGAAAGAATCCGCAATCAGAATTCCAAACTTCAAGAAAAAACCTCCTCAAAACAAGGAAACCCTAATTTCACCATCCGCGTAGCCTACGGGTCTCCGGAATAGGCCAACGGTCAACTGAAATGATCACAACTGAGAAGGGGACATTACAGATTTGACTTCCCTTGCTTGCCCCATGTGGGTTAACCTTTCATAAACAAGCACCTGGTGCTC
Organism: Sequoia sempervirens; assembly: GCA_007258455.2. Classification (NCBI taxonomy): domain Eukaryota; kingdom Viridiplantae; phylum Streptophyta; class Pinopsida; order Cupressales; family Cupressaceae; genus Sequoia; species Sequoia sempervirens. Next base: position 76,322 of record VDFB02269402.1, read on the forward strand.
CCTGGGGACAAAAACCCCCTAGCTAGCTGAGTGATTTCATATAGAGATCATCATTGTGCTTCAAATTAGAGTATCGGTTTTGAGTTCCAGATTAAAAAATCATTTGTGGAGATTTTTGTTGAAGTTTTTATGTGAAATAGGAGTGGTTGAATATTTTTCTTGTTGACCAACCACTTCCAGGTAGGTCGTACATTTTATGCTTGGTCGTACAAATTCCATTGCAAGTATAACGATTTTGATAACTTCATAATTGTTGTTTTGTGCACCAATATTATGTCTTTCCAAGGCGTTCAAGTTGAAAAAGACCAAATGAAGAAATTGTTGGCCATACCATTTGGTACAAGCTGCACCACATCAAAGAGGAGGTTGTGTGAAAGAACTGGTTGAAGCACCTATGTTTTGGGGCACATTCCTCCTAGCTTGGGATCACCCTAACTTTATTTAAAGGATCTATGTAATTTCTGAGTGGTGAAGTGAACAATTATGAGATATGTTGATTTTGTGCTTGTTGATCCTACAACATCAACAATAATAATGTTCAATTTCAAACTTGCTATGCTTGGTTTGTTATATTAGATAGGAATATCTCTCCTAGTGTGTTGAGTTGAAGATTGGATGTGTCTTGAGGTATCTTTCAGTCTATAAATGTTTGATGGTGTGTTGGGAGTGAGTTTGCTAAGATTTCTGAGCATTTTAACTTTCTATTTGGACTTGTCACAGTGTGTTTCTAGTGCATTTCAGACCTGTACCAGAAATAACACTCATCATCATTAAGGTATATTGTTGTTTCAAGTGGAGAGGGTTAGTTAGTGATTTTGAGGTTCCATTTGGGGTGTTGCAACAGTTCTTTACATCAACACTTTATATTAGCAGTTATTCAATATTTATCATGTATATGCACTAATTTTGTAAAGCTTTGGATGGTCATTTCACCAAAAGCTATTCTTTCTATGCATTTTATATTGTAGACACTAGATGGTAGTAGCGCCAGTGGGTTTAAATTTTGTTATTGTTGATGTATTCACCCCATTGAGCAAGTAGTTAATTGTATTAAGCTTTCCCAATGCAGAAGTGGAAGTGCCTTTGTAATGAAGAGCTATTGAGATTTCAAATAATCAATATTACTCACAAGAAGTGAAAGCTTCAATAAATAGAATACAAGAAGATGTTTCCATAAACCAAAATAGAAACATCAAAATAACGGAAACAGAACTATTGGTTACATATGTTACAAGTAATTGAGCATTAAATAAATAATTACTAAATATAATTTTAATACCCTCCCTTACTGCTCAATCTATCAACTACACCAAGATGCCCCCTGAATTTTACAAACTTATCTAGATTGAGAGACTTGGTGAGAATATCAGCAGTCTGATCCTCTGTTGGAACATATTGCAATACTACTAATCCATCTTTGACAAGTTGGCGGATGAAATGACAGTGAAGTTCATCACCAGATAACTGAATACTTCAAAATTCATGAGTTCCACATAATTTCATATCTAGTCTAACTAGTGGCTTTTCAAGGAAAATTTAGAGGATCGAATAGTGTGGGATCTTTGGATGTGCAACATGTTTACAATCATTGCCCTCAGCTAGAGTTCTCAAAGTCAACACATCACTACAAAAGGGTAAATGAGGTATTTCTGATGTATATGGTGAGAGACCTAGACAACGAGTTGCACGTACTGATTTCATCAACTGCCAAGGCAGCAATGGCGGAGTGGGAAGATTGGTTCATCCAATTTCCTACATTCACCTACATCAAAGTGTACGACTTCTCAAGTGCTCCAGTCATGTTGCCAAGATATCCTTCAGATGAAGTGGTTTTCATGAAGCTCCTGAGGCAAGTATATGAAGTTCACACTTTCTTGCAGAATCAAAAGAAGCCCACCTTCAGTTTTCCATTTGAGTTGGGAATCTACAAATGTAGATCGTCGGCGGATGCTAAGCTAATGGGTGATGAGTTGTCTAAATTTAGTCTCAAGCCATTCAACAAGAGACGATCATATGATCCTCATGGTGTCTACACATCCCGTCTTGGTCAGAATTATGCTCATGTGCCTGCACTTGAAGATTTTTGGGCTAATTGCAGAAATGAGTTCGAAGTTTGGAGGCGCAATAACAGTAGGCTTACACTCCATCAAATGAAATATTGTTTGTCAAAATATATTGAGGGATTATCCGATGATGATGGAGATGTACTTCTTCCAACGTACACCCAAAATCAAATTGAGCAGCAACCTCTTCCACAAGTCAATTGGTCCAACAAAGTGTGCATCTCAGTTGAAGAAAGAATGAGCCGAGTCATTAAGAACAGCAAGATTTTCTTAGGCCTCAAGAGGAAGAAAGCTATTCCAATAGTAGAGCCACCAATAGTGCAACCGTCTCTTCCTTCTTCTTCTAGACCACAACCAAAGATGAAGGCTATAAGTCATCCTCAAGAAGGTGTAAAGGGTAGTAGAACAACAAAGAATGTAAAGAGAAGGTTGGAATTTTCCAATATAATTCTATAGGAGCAGCCAGTAGTTGTAATAGAAGTTCCTCTAGAAGAGCCCACGCAAAGAAGCAGAGTTTGTGCCCACATCTCTAGATTCTCTACCATCTCCGAGGTCTTCTCCAATTCATATCGATTTAGAAGATGAAGAAGTTGATGAAGTTGCAGCCGAACCTCCCAAAGAAGTTAGTAGAGACACCACGTCTTGGCTTGAGAGCTCCCTGGGAAGGAACGGGAGGAGGCCTTTATATCAGCTAAACTTTGCAGAACTTGATGACATTTACCAGGATGCACCTATGAAGAAACGAAAGAAACAAGTTCACTTTGAAAAGAATCCAAAAGGTGAAATTATCATGGAGACTGCTACGCCTCCTGAGGATAAAAATATTGATGAATTAGAGGTGGATGATTTCATAATGGTTAAGGCCAATATCAGTAAAAGCACTAGGCACACGGATGTAAATCTCTTCAATGTTGCAATAGAAAATCTTAAGGAAAGAGTGCTCAAAGATGGAGAGGATAAGGCAGGCCTCAAGGCTGAAATTCGGCAAATCAAGCAATATATTTTTAATCTTGTTCACAACACTTCACAAGCTACTCAATTGCTGCCCCATATTCTAGAGACGCCAATTGATCAACAGCAGTTAAAGCAGTTGGTGATATATGGGAAGCATACGTGAGATTGGATTGAGGAGTTCATCACTACAGGCAGAGTTGTTCTTGCACAAATATATCAGCTAAGGTATAATACCCATGACCTACGCCAAGGGATTCAAGGATTTGAGCAATGCATAGTAGAGGTGAAACCAATACATGAGATTATCATTGCAGATTTGAATACCGCATATGTCTCAGTGGTTTCAAGAGAACACAAAAGACAAATCCTTGCATGGAAAGAACGTCACCTCTTCAAGGTGAAAACATATGAAATAATATTTGAAGAATTGGTTGTATACAGATAGAGGGTTGTTGATGTTTTCCAATTCATAAGCAAATTTGTTTCAAAGATCCCTTGTCAATATTGTCATGGTGATGGTTCTTTCACTGAACTTGATGAAGTACAAGTTGAGTTCCAGAATGTTGTTCACAACAGTGTTAGCAATCATCCTGTTGCTGAAAGGATGAGTCAGATTGCAGTGATGTCAGCAAAATTTGATAAAGCAGCTGAAGATGTGAAAGATTCCCTAAGTTCAATTGCAGAAGGTGAAGAGATCTTATCTCATGTTTTCTTTCTATTCTTGTCTCATTCTTATCCACTCTTTGAAGGAGAAAAGAAATAAAGATGTAATAGTTGGCATTTCCCTGTTTTTGTGCTTTCAAAGGTTGTTAGATGCTTATCTTGTTTTAGTTTTAGAAATAAAGCTTGCATGTTGGCAAGTCTTAGTTGTAAAAGCAAGGAGATTTTAGGGTTCCCTACTCCTCTGCTTGTGTATAAATAAGGGCAGCCTTGCCCATTTATTTTTAACTGTGCTTGTGATGACAAATTGCTAAGCCTATTTTTCCTACAAGTTGTTGTTTAGTTTCAGTTCACTTAGAGTAAGAGAAAGCTTGCATGCCTCTTTAGCTGCAAGTTATTGTTCAATTCTTGTGTTCCTTGTGTCAATGTATTTTGGCTAATCGCTAAGCTGTAAACCTATTTTGCTACAATCCTGTTGTCCCAGAAGTGTAATCTTTGTTACTTGAGATTTGAGAAATAAAGTCCTGTGCCTACTTTGCCCTGATATAATGTCTCAGATTTTTGTTTTATGTGTTATGCTTATATGATCTCTATTTCAACTTGCATTGAAATTAAGTAGATGTGCGTTGGAAGAAAGTTTATTTAAGTATTTATGTCAAAGAATCATTCCTTGTTCATTTCTAACTCTCATGCTCTGTGTTTACTTGAGTAGTTAGAAACGTCATTAGAGTAGGCTTAGTCATAGTTGAACTTCTAAAAGAGAAAATCTCAGCTACGATGCTTGAGTTTTGTAACCTTGTGCCCTTAGCTGAACAAAAAGATTGGCAAATTAGTTTAGTTTACTTTCTTTTAAGCAACATCAGATAAGAGGGAGCTCCCCCTCCTAATTCGAAGAGTAGTTTATCTATGCATAGCTGTCTGTTTCTAATCCGCATTCCAAAGGTGCAAATTGAAATGCCAATAGCTACTTAGCAAATTTGGCGTTTAGGCTCAATTTTAGAATGCCCCCTTGACATGATGGATGTCACATACAAGTGATAGTGCATCCAATTACAATTGAGACTATTTTTATTTTTATACATATTTGACCCTAACAAATAATATATATTTTTTTAATATAAGAAATAATATTAGTTCCCTTCCGCGGTTTTTGAGTTTCTACACAGATTGGGCATCTTTGCATGCTACGTGATAGAGGATTCAGGCATCAATTTCTTCCATTTGCTCAAACAAACTTTGGATCCACCTACATCCTCAGCATAGATCGGCCCGAACTGAGAGATCCTTTATGTGTATAGATCAACCCGTGACCCTTCAATAGTGTTTCAACACACACACTTCGCCCCTCATATCTGCTCGGCCTCCAAATCCACCTTCAATCGGCTTATTCTGCTTGCTCGACAATAGAATAGAAAAGCTAGATTAGAATAGAAAAGCTAGATAAGAGGGAGTATTGCTATTTATGTGTCGGCGTAGGAAGGTGATCCTTATTTATTTCTAGCGTTGCAACCAGATATTGCCATAAAGCCAGAATTTTATGATGTGATCTTGAATGGACTGGAGTTGTTCATGCAAAAGAGATTGGCCTTTCACAGATCCATGCCACCTTTAGTCAAGAACAAGCACTTTCAACACCAGTACTCACGAACCATGGTTGCATGGCCCCTCTGCCTATTCACAAAGCGCCTCCACTAACACAATATTGGTGTCCTCTATTCTCTGCTCATCACTAAAAAATAGGTGCAGAAAATGATTTGGTTCTGATAATTACACCAGTATTCACTCTTTATCACTAAATAATAGGCACATAATCAATTAGGCTTTGATACCATATTGGAATTCAAACTGCAAATTGTTACACAAATAATATTATATTCTTATTCCACACATTCATTATATAAGCTATTACATATTTATAGGAGAACTAGTATAACCTCCCCTAACCATTTCTTTCTATAGACAAGTTGTTCTAACAACTTGAATATTACAATCCCGTACAATATTTCTTCACATATATTCTAATATTTAAACTAACAAACCATAACAAATATAATTTTCCTAACACCCACAACAGTTATGTGACCTCACATATTATTATTCTAATACATATGAGCACTAACATTAAATCCTGACACATTTACCCATGGTTATTTTATCTTTTCCCTTTCATACCTAATAAGTCAATAATTCTATCAGTTTTAGGATAATTATGCAATAGTAGCCACTAACTTCTAGAATTTGACCTTATGTTCTCATTGTTTGAGGGATTTAAATGATTAGTTAGTTCTTGTGATCAACTAATATTTGAAAGAAATCCCATGATGTAGATTGAAGGTGCTTTTGTGCAAGGAGTTGGGTTCTTCATGACGGAGGAACATGTTGTTGACAAGAATGGAAAGCTTGTATCTGATGGAACATGGACATACAAAGTTCCAACGATTGACACAATACCTCAAAAGTTTAATGTGGAGCTACTTAATAGCCCTCTACACCAAACACGCATTCTCTCTTCAAAAGGTTTTCTTTGAAGCCTCCTTCAGCACTATACAAACTTTCCATTTGTAGATTACAACATAGCATCTGTTTACTAATATGATGATATTGATTTAACACAGTATTTTGTACATTAACAATATGTTACAGCTTCTGGTGAACCACCTTTGCTTCTAGCAGCATCTGTTCACTGTGCAATAAGAGAAGCTATAAGGGCAGCACGCAAGGAGCTTCCAACTGATAACAACAAGCACTTCCGAATGGCCTCCCCTGCCACCATGGATGTCGTAAAGTCCCTATGTGGCCTTGATAGTGTAGAACTCTATTTAAAGAGCTTGATCATTTCTACTAAACAATAGCATGATAATTTTGAAATCATGTTTTATAGTCTATCTGGACATACTTATGTAAATATACTCAGAGACAGGAAAAATTGAACACCATGTTTGGTGTAAGGTAAGGAAAGGTATTTATCCACTTTTAAGACATGCAATGATAATTCCTCACTATATCAAGTACAACCACAATCTCCTCATTCTTATAGTTTTTTAATCTGCAAATACAGGAATGACACTATTTATAGTTTCTATTAATCATCTTACTGAAAGAAAGAAAGAAAGAAAGAAGTTAGATAAATTTCCAGGTATGGCCAAAATAGGTATTTATCCATTTGCATTGAAAGTTAGAAGAGCATAGTGGAGATTTAAGGTGATATGTCGAAGGATTCAGGTTCAGCCAACGAAGTTTATAATTCATCAATGCAGGAATCCACACCAACAATTGCTGACAGAGACATGCGATGGATGGCAGTTAACTGTACCATGATGCAAACAATATTCTTTCGGGGCAGCAACATTCCTAGACAACAACAAACACCTTTGGTGACAACAACCATTCACAACACTGAAAACAGTGCCACACAGAAAGCATAATATCTAACATGGGAAAAGAAAAAAATGAACCAAACAGGGAACCTACTGGAGAGGTGGTTGAACTACTCATGATGCAAACAATAAATGGGTCAGATGAACAACCGGCTCATAGTTGTACAGAGTTACACAATAAGTAACAAAAGAAAAACATGAAGAATCTGGAAACAGTCTCTATTACATGCAGAAGAATTACAGGCCCTATGGGCCACTCCAAAATGGATGGGATCCAACCAATCAATGTAACACAACCAACAATGAGTCTACTCACAGGGACTCTTTACATTACAAGCTATCCCTTTTGTTTAATCCCAGCTATGCCTATGACTTCTCTGTTCAGCCTTGACACTTTACCCACAACTCTAGCTACAACTCCAGCAGCCTCTTGCATGCGGTCAATTCTATACTTCTTGTTTGTAATTGAATCTTTAAGATTTCATGACAGTTCAGCTTCCATCTATGCCATTGTTGATTTCCCTTGTTGTTTATGGTATGCCCTTGTATGCCCCTCACACATAATTGTCAGTCTACACAATCTAATATAACTGACAAGAAGGTGTCTGTCTTTTTCCACCTGTCAGCCTTTGAATGGCTTCTTGCAAATCCATGTCCCATGGCATGGAGTGGATCCTAAATGGCTTCACTCAGCTTACATAGCAACTTGCAGAACCCAAATTACACTTTGCTCTACACAGTCCCATGAAGTTTGCACTTTTTTTTGACACGTAAGAGTCACCTTCTGCTTGTGTGCCTATGTGGTGTTGATGTTATGTGTTATCCTAAATTTTTAACTCGTTTCAAAATTTAGGTAACCAATCAAAATTTTCTTAAAACTTGAGATTTTTCTTCTCTAAGGCACGCATTACGAGGTGCAAAGGGTGGAAAATTTCTGTTTTAGGTTGATTAACCTTTGGGCTACTCTTTTTCCCCTTTACGTTTCCGTTTTCATCAATTTCTGAGTTGTTTTTGGTGTCTTTTTCATCAATTTCGGGTTTTCAGAGCAACTCGGCAAATAGGGAAATTTAGACTCCAAAGCAAAATTGCTAAAGTGTCTCAAAAACCCGAAATTGCTTAAGTGCTTAAAAAACCCGATTTTTGTTATGGTCTTTGTATTTTGACAAAAAGCAAAATTGTTAAAATGATTAAAAATACCCGATTTTGCTTTAATGAGTTGAAAAGTTCGAATTTTTTATGAATGTTCATTTTTGTTAAAGTGAAAATTGCTTTTTGGTTTGAAAAGTGCGAATCTGTTTAAAAGTAAAATTGTTATTTGATCTTGAAAACCCGATTTTGTTAAAAAAGCGTGTAAAACTTCAAAAAAAGCCCGATTTATGTTTTTGATGATATTTTGCATTGCAAGAGCTTCTGAAAAGTCCGATTTTTCTCAAATTCAAGCTGGTTGAATTCTTCCTTGCATTTACTTCCTCATTTTATGGAGATTTGGTCGACCTTAATGCTTCAAATTCGGATTTTCACCAGTAAATAGCCGAGTTTCTGTCTTTTTTCAACACGCCTAGGGTTTGCTTTATCATTGTTTTCCAGTTCGAATTCCTCTTCAGGTATGTTTCGCTTTTCTTCATCTTCCTTTTCATGTTTTACTGTCATTTATATGCGTTTTGCTTTATTATCAATGTTATTGTCTTCTACGTACCACGTTTCAGCTTTTTATGTCTGTTTTAAAACGCGTTTTCCATTTTCCACGTTTTTTTCTTCTTTTTACTGCCTCGCCTTTGCTTGTCTATGTATTTTTGTTAGTTTTTTTGATGTCTTACATTAAAACGTGTTTTTTCTTACTGCTTTTCATTATTAAAAATGCGTTTTTTCTTCTTAAAAGTCCGCCTTCACATTAAAACGCGTTTTTGTAAACCACATTCGTATCATATTACCTCCATTCGTCCTCATATAAAAATGCGTTTTTCTCATATACATTTCATCTCACACGCCTTCTCCATTTCATTGAAATTTTGCCTTTCATCACATTTCACATACCTCCATATTTCATACATAATGCATTTTTCACTTTTAAAATTCTGCCTTATGATGAAAACGTATTTTTCCATTTCACCATCCATTTCCAGCAATAAACTTTCATATACCATGCTCATTCCTTTCACTTCATTTCGCCACTTCAAACGTCCATTATCATTTTTCATAATAAATAATTTACTGTCTCTCATTTCGGATTTTTAGCCCAAAAATACAATTTCGGGATTCGCAGCTGAAATAACAATTTTTAAAATAACAATTTTTAAAATTGCAAAGTTGAAAAATTGTTAAACTTCCGAAAAATCCCGATTGCCTTTGTGAAAATTGTCAAAGCTCATAAAAATCCCGAAATTGCAAAAAGCAGAAATTGCTAAAGTGTCAAAAAATCCCGAAATTGCCAAAGTCACTCAAAAACCCGAATTGCCTTAAAAAGCACAAAAGTTGACCTTTTTGGACGAAATTCCAAATTCAAGCCAAAGATCTCTTTATCTTACTGTTTCAAGAAGAGACATGTTGTTTTTGACAGCCATCGTTCCATCCATTTTAAATTCATCTTCATTCGCCTTCCATCTTTCTTCCAAAGTCCATTTCATTGTTCTAGGGTTTGAGTTTCGCCATGTCCTCTCACGTTGATGCTGATGATGTTCTGACCTTATGGAGTTTTCACCGCAGTCTTGCAGATTCCTGTTCAATGACAGACGAGCCAACTTCTCCAGCAGGCAAGAAGATGAAGTATAAGTTTGACAAATATCAAAATGAGATTTCCCCATCTCACGTCGTTTCAAATATCGACGAGATCAAAGACACAGAAATAGGGCATATTGATATGTCCGAATTTCTTGAAAGAGCTGAAAAATCCACTTCTTCTGATATGCAAAAGTTGCTGAGAAGTCATATTCATCTGGTGGCTTCTTTTCCTGTTGCTGCCCTTGAACCAGAATTCGTCCTTGCATGTGCAACACGCTTTGATAGACAATCCAGAACAATCAAGGATGATGATGGTAACGTAGTTATCAGACTTGATGCTGAAACAATCAATAGAGTTTTCATAGTACCTGATGCAACTACTTATTCAGAGATTTCATTAAAGAGTGCTCACAGACATTTTGAGCAGAAAAAGAGTGATTGTATTAAACACATCAACTCTAAATGGCTTCTTAAATCACGACCTTGTGTGACCCGTATGCCCAAGTTGTACCGGTCTGATTTTATAGAAGAAATTAATGATATGATCACTCTTCTGAGCAGAATTGCAGGGTTGAAATTTTCTAGTGTGTTTGAAAGCTGGATGTACAAGTTCATGGTTTTCATTAGAAAAGCACATCATCCAATTTTCTAGGGAGAAATAATCAGTGATTGTTTGTGTGAACAGCTTGCACAGGTTCCTACCACTCTAACCTTCTATATGAATTCATATTTGGTTTACATAGCAGCTTCCTTGAGGCATTTTCCAGGCCTATCTCCTGAAGGTGACAGATCGTTGGTGCCTGTATGGAAATATTATGATCAGCTGACTTTCATTCCAAGTCGAGCACATTATAGAAGGGTTCAAGATGCCTTCTTTGGTTATTTTATGTGTTTGTTTGATAAAGAGTTGGTAAATAACAGGGTATCTGAGGCAGCTTGGAATAAGGTAAATCAATATGGCTGCTTGTTTCTTCAATTTCCAACATTCACCTATATGAGAGTTGGCTGTTTTGAAGACCAACCTTATATGCTCCCGAGATATCCAACTGATAAGATCATTCTGATGGAGCTGGGAAGGCAGTTAATGGCAGTTCATTCACGTCAAGCTTCACAACACAAGTCTGGAATTGGTATTTCTTCACATAATCCATTGGTAATCGGCAGGTATTCTTTGACAACCTCTTCAAGAGCCAAAGCAATGGAAACTGAACTTCAGGAGATAACATTGAAAAGATTCCAAGCTAGGGTGGATTTTGATTACAGAAGGATGAAGGATAAAATAAAAAGAGCCTCCTTCACTCATGTTCACCGCATTGAGGACATTTGGGCAGACCTCCGTACAGAAAAGGATGTATACAAAATGGATTATTGCAGGCTGACTTTGGAGCAAATAATTGACCTAAATCTGACTTTAATTCCGGAAGGAGTAATTGATGATAAGCAGATTTTGGATCCTGAGTACGAAGAACAGGGAGTTGCTAATGCTCCCATTCCTGCAATTCAGTGGTCTCAAAAGGAATCCGTCTCTATCTTTGATAGGTTTCAATCAGTCTTGGCGAACACCAACTCTTGGCTCAAAAGTATAGGTGTCAAGACTATCAAAATCAAAGTTAGAGCTGAAGATGACCCAGCTGGTCCTAGAGGATTGAAATCAGAAATCAGGGAACAATCAAAAGAAGGAGCTTCCTCTTCAAGTACCAGAATCAAGTTGAAAGTAAGCAGAGCTCCAGAACAACCATTGGATAGGGAAACACTAAAGGGTAAGGAAGTCAACGAAATGCAGATTCAGGTATTAGATCAGCAAGAAGAAGGCGAGGTTCTTGAGACCTCTACCATTCTAAGTGAGATAACTCCTCACGTTGAAGCTCCAATACCAGAATCAGTCATATCTCCTATGTCCCCTATCGACAGTGATGTTGATTCCTTTTCCACCGTTTTTGTTCCTTCTATTCCACCACAAGAGACTTGTCATCAGTCTTCATCTGTAACGGATACTCCCATGATGAACTTGCCTAGTAACTTCAAGAGTATTTTTGACATAAATCCAATCTTTTCAGCCATGTCAGAAACAACTCTTCCAGAAATTGATACGTCTGTAACAAGCTTTGATTGTTTCATGGCCAATCCTAGTTGTAATTTGTCTTCTGCACAAAACATAGTTGCTGTACAAACCGAGGCACCTCCGAGAATTTCTGTTGTATCACAAACTGAGCCCATTTCTACAGAGACTGCAGTTGCTATTTCAGATGTGACAACCTTGGATCTTCCTCCATGGTTGAATTCAGTTGCTCCCAAAAGAAAGAAACAGGCAGTGTCTCCTGATATTTTTGATTTCCGAAAATTGAAGAAATCAAAACCAATGATTCCAAAGAAAGCTAAAACAGTCTCACAAGTTTTTGTTGACAGCAACAGGATGAAATATGCTGAAATTGCAGAGCCCTTAGTTGATAAACCACATGAAGAGATGCAGGTATCTGATTACAGGTTCACAAGGGTGGAATTGGGCAAGCAGACTCATGCCAATATGATGCAGGATGCTCAGAGTTCAGTGACAATTTTGACACAGAGCTATAACGAACTCTTAGCTAAAAAGGAAAAGCTCAAAGAAGACAATGCTCAGCTGGTTTCAGTCATTCAAAGGATTACAGGATCATCAAAGGCAGTTGATTCTCTATCTACAACTCCTCCAAATGAATCAGTTAGACAATTAGAAAGAATTGCGCAAAAAGCTAAAGCGGTTGATTCATGGATAACTCAGTTGATTGAGAAAAGCATTCCAATGATTGAGAAGACGTTGCAAGTTCTCAAGAATGTCAGAATAGCAAAGATAAAGCTGAATCAAACTTTGGAAGCCTTCAAGCAGAGTTTGGAATCACTTGAGAAGGATTTAAAAATCTGGCATGAGATAGATCAAGTTAAGTTACAAATTCTATGCAGCAACTCGATCTTGCCAAATAGAGAGAAGTAAATAGAATTTGAAGAACTTATGACAAATAGATCATTGGTCATTCAAGATCTTATCAAAGATATCCAGGCCACTTTAGAAATGAATGATGAAGTTCAGTAGGATATTCTTTCAAGTTTTGAGAAGATCTCATGTACGGTTTTAAATCAAGAAGATGAATTACTTGAAGCTGATTCAGTTACTTCAGAAATGGCAGCCAGTCTTCGTCAACACATGGAATCAGAGCAATTTTCTATGGATTCGATTCAAAAGCTTGTCAATCATCAAACAATCCTTGAGAAAATGCAAACTAATTATGAAGAGCATAGATTGGCAACTATCAGATACTTTGATGTAATTTTGAAGACAGTTGCAGTGGCCAAGAACACGTTGGGTCCAGATCCAAATGAGTTGCAGACCATCATCAGCAAATTCTTATCTTTCAAAGATAGGAATGAAACAGATTAAAAGTTTTAGATTGTTTTATGTAATTTTACTTTCGACAATATATATGTAAAAACAAATTTTGCAATTGCAAGTGTTCTTTCCTTGCAATTTTCGAAAATGTAATTACATGTAAAATCTTACAAGACAAATCACAATTTGGATTGTAATTTTGAATAAGTCAATCGCAATTAGTTATCGGTTGAGAGATTTTCTCAAGTTTGTTGAGATCCTCCCACCTTTTTCTCCAGACCCTCCTCCTATAAATACTTGAGGGGTCTATTGTAATCTTTATCTTTTTAGCAAGCAAGAAAACTCTGCAGAATTTTGTACTCATAAAGTCTTTGAGCTTTATAGTGAAATATTGTGAATTTTCAAGTGATATCAAGAAGCTGGAATTTCAGACTTTGAGCTGAATCCTTGTTTTATTATATTGTGATTACTTGAGAATTGTTGAAGATTGCTGAAAAGAGATTTGATTTAAATATTTGCAGACTTTGTGCTGTAAATGTGAGAATTGAATTCATAGTTAGTGTTAGAAATAGAGAAGAATTATAAGTCTTTGTGCTCATAAGTATTTCTCATTTAGAGTAGTTTAAAGATACATTGTAATTACAGTCTTTGAGCTGTTTTATCTTGTATATTTCCATAAAGTAATCGTTCTGAAAAAGGTTGATAGGATTTCATTCTTCAAGACTTTGTTCTTATCGAATTGTTTTCCCGTCCCGGAGGAAATAACGGAAGTCTTTGCACTTTCAGGAAACTTTATTTCCTTTCTCTTTATTTCTTTGCACAACTGTTGTAATAAGTTTTAGTAACATTTACTGTGTCTTTTCTGTGAAGAGAGAAGAACGTAATCTTTCTTGAAATAAGAGGAACGATTGCTGTCCCATCCATTTAATTTTATTTAGTTAAAGGGGGAGCCTTCCCTTAATTAGGAGAGTTCAAACTCACGTGCTGTGGTTGAAATCTCAATTTTGTACGCTTTCACGAGAATACAAAATTTCCAACCAACATTATGGCAGCTTCGGGCTCATCCTTCCAGCCATGTGTGAAGACATAAAATTGCATATAGCCTTTGGCTATTTATTTTATTGATATAATTAAGTGAAGAGGCGCTTCACTTGGCAACATTACATTTTCTCTTGGCTGACCTTCTTTGTACTTTCATCTTGGCCGACCTTCATTGTAATTCATAATTATTATTTGTATTTATCTTTTCCTTTGGTGGCCGACCTAGTTCTTGTAGAGGTGCAACCTCTCTAGCAAATGTATATATAGATCATTTTCTCTCATTCAAGCATCAAGCAAGTTCGATTCCTTCCTACACTCAAGTGCGAATTCTTCAAGATACAAGTGTGAATTCTTCTAGGAGCAGATTGTGAATTCTCTAAGTGCAGATTGAAGGTCAAGTAAGAGCAGATTACTTGTTTGTTATTACAGCCATTGCCGGTGCTGAATATTGGCCGTGTGTGTGGCCTCATTGTAAAGAGACTTGTTGCCATTACTTATATATATATAAGAGATATATTTGTTGCTGGGTTTTTCTCCCTCAAGTGGAGGGTTTTCCCAAGGTATATGCTGTCTTATTGTGTCTAATTTTGAATTAAATTTCTGTGCATTAAATCTGATCATAAAACTAACATGGTATCAGAGCGGGTTTGAAGAAGATCTTGATCAGATTTAGTATTGCAACATTACTCTTATTACTCTTTCTCATCTTTGATCACATCTATCCCTTCATTAAGATGGTGAACGGACTCAAGATCGAGGACAGACTTGAGGGAGCAACAAATTTCAGTCCTTGGAGATTCAGAATTATGCTCACCTTGGAGGAAAATGAATTGGCTGAGTTCGTGGAGAGCAAAGTTTCCGGCCTACTGATGAGGAAGAGAAGATTCAATGGAAGAAGAAAGATACTAAGGCAAAGAAGATGTCAGTTGATTCTGTGAAGAACCATATTGTTCCAATCATCTCTAAGTTGAAGACAGCAAGAGAGATGCTTAAGACTTTGGAGGAGATGTGTAAGAGACCAGTTGTCTCTCAACCCAATCACTGGCCAATAATACTGAAGTTTTGTTTGTTTTTCTGTATTTTGATTTTTTGGTGTTTTTGCAATAAAAGGACAAATTGCGATTTTGCAAAGAAATGACTGGAAAAATAATATAAAATACCAGATGCATAAAACTACAGAAAACAGATCAAATCTCGATGCCAGATGGTTTATTAATCATCCTGAATGATTACAACTGCGATTAATCAACATGCAAAGAAAAAGGCAATAACATTTATTGTGAAAACCTGGTTATTGCAACCGCCATAAAATGATGGAAGGTACGGCCAGCTTCAAAACTAATGTCTCCAGCCTCAGAAACGGTGCAAAAGACTCCAGAGATCTAGGCGCTCTCACTGGAGAAAACAAAAGACCAAAAGGCAAGGCGTTTCAACTTGCAAATAAAAGTACGGCCTTTCAACAGTAGTACGGCCTTGGTAGCAGCATTAAATAAGGTACAGCCCCTTGAAGAATGTGCCAGATCACAGAACAAGAATAAATAAATCACCTTATTGTTTAGATGAAGGATCTTTGTGAAACCCTTGTCTGAATCCACCTCAGTAAGCTCGAATGCAACCTCTGAATGAAGTTACCCTGTTGACAATCTTCAACTGGTATTGCACAATCTCAGTATGTCTGATTCTGAAGAGGGAACGTTCTCCAAAATCTGATGATCTGCAAAAACCCTGGTTTCTCAAACCCCAATGCTCTCAGAGAGAAATGATAACAAATTCGAATAATCAACATATGAATTCGATTTGTTTTGAGGAAATATATATACCCTCTCTCAAGAATTCGACCCCTTCTCCAAAAATCAATTAAAATGCATTTAATAATATTAATTCGCCTCTTTTTGACTTAGGCAATATAATTGATTAATGGCGTCCTTTCTTAATGAATAAATAAATACTCATTATAATAATAAATCCCCTTTATTATAAAGTAATAAATACTTTATAATATGCCATTAATAATTAATCACTCTAATATTTCATTAAAGTGACTTTATAACATAAAGTCAAAATAATAATCATTTAATTATTATTAAATGCTCCATTATGCTTCATCTACTCAACAAACTGTCAAACTGGGTCGAAACTGAGCTGACCAGCTAAACCAGGTGCCCTGCCCAAAATAGCAGCTCCCACCTGCCTGACTTACTATAAATAGTAAGTATCTGTAAACCACTATGAAAGTTTCTGCAAAGGTCCAAACCTGAATCAACTGAAGGAGTGATGTTCCCAAACGCTGGATAACTGCCTCAAGTGATCCTCTAAACACTTATGCCAGCCTACGAGGATCTGAATGATAGGCTAACCTCACACACAACTGTACTGCCTAGGAAGGGGACATTACAGTCTGCCCTCCCTGAAATTGCTTGTCCTCAAGCAATCTCAGCTCTGGATGCTGTAAAATCTCCTCTGACTCCCAAGTAGCATCCTCAACCGGTAAGTCTCCATTTGATCAAATACTCTCTGATAACCCGCCTCCGAAGATGTCTCTCTCTAACATCGAGGATGGCCTCAGGCACTAATATCAACTTCCCCTCGTCATCAAGGGGTGGCAGTACTGGAGAGGGAATCACATGTTGACCCAATGCCTTCTTTAGACGTGAGACATGAAATACGTTATGCACCCTGCTATCTGCCGGTAAGTCCAACTCATAAGCAACCTCGCCCACTCGTCTAATAACTCGGAATGTACCATAGTAACGAGGTTTCAACTTCTCTACACCACTCTTCCATAGAGTGGACTGACGATATGGCTATAACATGAGATACACCATGTCACCCACTGCAAAGGAACGCTCAACCCTTTTCTGATCAGCATACTGCTTCTGCTGATTTTGTGCCCGCTGGATATTATCTCTGAGAGACCTCAAAATGTCCTGCTGATCCTGCATCATATCACCTGCGCTAGGCACTCTGCTATCACCAAAAATCAAATCCAAAAGGTTGGGCGCCTCATACTCGTACAATTCCATGAAGGGCGTCATCTATATAGTCATGTGGTGAGTAGAGTTATAACAATACTCACAGAGGTATATCCACCTCACCCAAGCTCTTTGTTGTCCAGCTATGTAATTGCGCAAATATCCTTCAACCCACTTATTAACAATTTCCGTCTGTCCATCTGTCTGGGGATGGTAGCTGGTTCTAGGTGTCAATTTAGTCCCACAAAGTCTGAACAACTCCTGCCAAAAGTTGCTCATGAACCGACTGTCTCTATCGCTGACTATAGTCTGAGGCAACCCATGTAGCCGGAATACCTCTCTAAAGAAAAGCTCTGCAGTCTGCGATGTTGTGAATGTAGTAGTGATCGGAAAGAAGTGCGCATATTTTGTCAACCGATCGACAACTACGTAAATGCAATCTTTACCTTGGGCTTTCGGAAACCCATGATAAATTTCATCGATAAACATTCCCACTTCCTGTCAGGTATCGGAAGTGGCTAAAGCAATCCAGTAGGATATGTGTGTTCCTGCTTATTCTGCTGGAAAACATAACACTCTCATACATATTGAAGAACATCAATCTTTAGCCATTTCCAAGTAAACCGTTCCCATACCAGCTTATATGTTATGAAATAATCGGGATGGCCCGCCTTAGGAAAATCATGAAAGGCTTTCAGAACTGTATTCTTCAACTCTGAATCAGGAACCAGAAAAATCCACCCCTCGTAAATGATCAAGTCATTCACAACGGTATACTGACTATCCTGCTATGTCCCATCAACGATGCTGGAAGCCAATGGGTTCTTAGCATACTCTGTAATGATCCGATGCCTCCAATCCTCGGAGATCTATGCCATAGCATTTAACTGAGGTCTTCGAGACAAGGCATTAGCTACAACATTCTGCTTCCCCTTAATGAAGGTAATGTCAAAATCATACGACTGCAATTTGCTGACCCATTTTTGTTGTCTCTCATTTAGGTCTCGCTGTCCAAGGAAGTGTTTCAGGTTGTTGTGGTTTGTACGCACATTGAACTTTCTGCCCACCAAGTATTGCCTGAATTTAGCCAAAGCATGCATAATGGCTAACATCTCCTTGGCATAGATGCTATAAAACCTCTTTGGACCCCTAAGCTTCCTACTCTCAAAAGAAATAGGGTGTCTCTCCTGCATAAAAACAGCACCAATGCCCTCTCCTGAAGCATCACAGTACAAATCAAATGACTTCGTGAAGTCTGGTAATGCTAACACTGGACATGAAGTCATGATCACCTTAAACCTGTCAAAGCACTCCTGAGCCTGTGGTGACCAAGCAAAAGCCCCTTTCTTTTTCAAATCAGTAAGGGGTACAGCGTGACGTGAGAACCCACTACCAAATCTCCTATAAAAAGCACACAACCCAATGAATCCTCTGAGCTACATAAGGTTCTCTGGTACTGGCCATTCAACTATAGCTCGGACCTTCTCAGGGTCCATACTGACTCCCTTCGCACTGATAATGTGCCCAAGATACAACAACTCAGCCATGCCTAGCTCACATTTGGACTCCTTGGCATAAAAGGACTCCTCAGCCAAGAAACCCAAAACTGTATCCAAGTGAGCTAAATGCTCCTCCCATGACCTACTGTACACCAGGATGTCATCGAAGAAGACCAACACAAATCTCCGTAGCTGAGAACTGAAGACCCTGTTCATGGTAGCCTGAAAGGTAGTAGGTGCATTGGTTAAACCGAAAGGCATAACCAAGAACTCGAAGTGACCGCAATGGCATCTGAAAGCGGTTTTCTCTATGTCCTACTCCCTCATTTGAATCAAATGGTACCCAGATCTCAAGTCAATCTTCGTGAAGAAGATGGCACCGTGCAACTCATCAATCAACTCATTGATGCGGGGTATCGGGTACTTGTTCTTAATTATTTTCTTATTGAGTTGGTGGTAATCTATACACATCCGTAGTGATCCATCCTTTTTCTTCACCAATACGACCAATGAAGCAAAAGGTGACTTGTTAGGTCTTATATGCCCCATAGCCAACAGCTCCTTGATTGTCTTCTCTATCTCATCCTTGAGCCGTTTCGGATGCCTGTAGGGTGTAATCATAATGGGCTTTGCGCCCTCCTCCAACTCGATAATGTGCTCAATGCCTCTGTCTGGAGGTCTGCCAGGTGGAATGTTACTAAACACTTTAGAGTGTTTAGTCCTCAGTATCTGAATGTCTGGATGGTACTCAACCTTCTGTTGCTCCTGCTATGCTGGTAATAACATACACTCTGTAGCCCAATCAACCATATCATGAAAAATGAGTCTCTCCATCCGTCTGTACGATACCATCCTCAGATTACTCTCTCTGATGGCTTTGATGACATGAGGTTTCCCGTTCACCTTAAACTTCATCTCCATATCCCGAAGATTGAGTGTGAACTCACCCAAATCGTGAAGCCATGCCATCCCAAGTACCACATCAGTATCTCCCATATTAACAACGTAGAATTCAGTCTTGAACTCATCGTTGTTCAGCCGCATCAGAAGATCTGTTATCTTTCTATCACATTTGAGGGTGTACCCTGTTGACGTGGTTTTTGAGACCGCACCAACACAGAATAAAGTCTCCCAATGGACGCTCTATCCTCTCTTGAACAAAGTATTCAGCATGCTAAGATTGCGAGTAAGATCATGCTTTCAACTCCAAGGTTCCTTAAGTGCGAATAGGCTCGGTTGGCTCGATGTGATATTGCTGGAAGTATTTTTCGAGGGACTTACACAATTGTTGACTAACAACAAAGCCCCATTGAATAGGGCTTTTCGTGTGATTCAAATGATTTAGCGGGTGGCGCCAAGTTCCTAATTCTAACCCGAAATGAACTGAATTTAAAAGGGTGTAGGGCTGAAGTTTATGTTCTATTCTAAATCACGAGGGTATGGAGCTTTGTTTCAATAGACTTCAGCCGGTTCCACCTAGCCTCGCGTCCGGACAGCCACCGACAAAATCCGGTTGATTGCAATCTTCAAAGGGACAACAAAAGATGTTCAAATTATGACTCAACATGCATACACCATCACAACGACGCATATAAGCATACCAATCACAATTGAAGTTAAACTCAAGATAATCTCCAGTGGACTACGCAAGGTGAACTTATCATCAACAAGCGCTGAGTGGGTACATGGAGATAAGCGAGAAGCTATCTCAATGATAAAACACCACACACTGAAGTAAGCTACTTGCATGAATCTAATCTACTTGGATACGAAAGGAAGAAGAAACCTTGCTAGCATTTCATGACAAGGCGAATTCCATCATCAATGAAAAGATCTATTATCATAAAATGTGTTACACAACAATCTCCTCAAAAGTTTTCAAAGGGAAAACTTTCTCTCTTCTCCAAATTATGCAAAAATGCTCTACAATGCTACACTATCTAATTCTAATGCTAATGCTCTCTCAATGTCTACTATTCCAATGTCTAATCTAATTCTAATCTGATGATACAAATGAGGGACTCCCCTTTATATAGCTAGCCAAGTCCCAAAAGGCGGCTAGGGTTACAATCGATAGAGTGGCCAGAATCGTGCCACCTCAGCCCTAAACAATATTGCCCTAAAAACCGCCACAAAGGAGAGTGGGGTAATAAATGCGCCATAATGTCCACCATCATCCTTCTAGAAGATTCCATTTGTAGACGCGTTCACACTGTTTTCGATCTTCTTTCTTGGCGTTGTTCTTTGATTTCTTCCACTTGAGGGTCTTCGTCTTCGCCACTTGAGTCTTGAAAACATTTCACCTTTGTCACTTGAGCTAACACTTAGCAAATTTCTTGTAACCTTTTCTTCGAGATTGAAACTTGTAATTTTATCTTCCTTCGAAGGTGGTAACATCATCCTGCTTCATCACTTCACGTCATCGCGCTCTGGCCTCAACATTTCTCCTGCAAAACAAGCGAGGAGAAGAGTATTAGAACACATCATAATATCAATTTTCCTTACCTGATTTTTCTCGCTTTGATCTTCAAGGGCTCATCGTCAACTTTGTGTTCAACTTCATCCTTGAGAAATTCATTTCACCGGCTGGAGCTCTGACAACCTTGATTTTATCTACCTCCGGCTCAAGAAAACTATCTTCACGAAGGATTTAAGCAAATTCATCTAGGCAGTTTCTTTCAAATTCATCGTCTGGAGGATCTTACCTTGAAAACACATTTTCTTCATTTTTGCCTTAGAACATTTTCAAATTTCCCTTAGGAAATTCATCAACCTGGTGCCCACTTACAATCTTCATCCCAAAATTCTCGACAAGCTGTGGAAGACCTTAAAATCAACTCCTCATTGATAATCTTCGATACCCAGAAGAAAATTTTCTCCAGAACGCACTGAACCCATGGGTGCCCAACGAACGGGTTCATTTAATTTTCTTGGATTTTGAACCTTAGAAAATATTTCCCTGTGAAATTTAAATTCGTTCTTCGATCTTCTCTGAGAATTTTGCTCTGACTTGAAAATTTTTTATCAATCCTGTGCAGCTGGCAATTACTGACTTCATCTCTGGCGGCTCATCTGTGCTTCAAGGAAAAAAATCCATCACCTCTCCAGACTTAAGCGTTTTTCTAAGGGAAAAAAAAAATGTGCCTTAGAAAATTTTATTTGTTTGTCAGTGGAGGAGATGATTTGAAAATTTTCTAAGGCACATTTTTTTTTTCCTTAAGCGGCTTAAATTCTGGAGGGTGAGTGGATTTTTTCCTTGAAACCGGATGGTAGCGGAGATGGAAGTCGGTAATTGCGGTTTACTGAGTTGATAAAAATTTTCAAATTAGAGAGAAAAATTCTAGGAGAAGATCGAGCGAATTTAAATTTCGAGGAAATATTTTACAGGGTTCAAAATCAAGAAAGTAAATGAAGACTTCCGTTAGATTTAGGCACCATGGAGTTCAGTCGCGTTGGAGAAAACACGAATTATGAAGATTATCAATGAGAGTTGATTTTAAGGTCTTCCGCGGCTTGTGAAATTTTGGGATGCCCAAGTGGGCACAGTTGATGAATTTCCTAAGGGAAATTTGAAAATGTTCTAAGGCAAAAATGAAGAAAATGTGTTTTCAAGGTAAGATCCTCCAGACGATGAATTTGAAAGAAACTGCCTAGATGAATTTGCTTAAATCCTTCGTGAAGATAGTTTTCTTGAGCCGGAGGTGGATAAAATCAAGGTTGTCAGAGCTCCAGCCGGTGAAATGAATTTCTCAAGGATGAAGTTGAACACAAAGTTGACGATGAGCCCTTGAAGATCAAAGCGAGAAAAATCAGGTAAGGAAAATTGATATTATGATGTGTTCTAATACTCTTCTCCTCGCTTGTTTTGCAGGAGAAATGTTGAGGCCAGAGCGCGATGACGTGAAGTGATGAAGCAGGATGATGTTACCACCTTCGAAGGAAGATAAAATTACAAGTTTCAATCTCGAAGAAAAGGTTACAAGAAATTTGCTAAGTGTTAGCTCAAGTGACAAAGGTGAAATGTTTTCAAGACTCAAGTGACGAAGATGAAGACCCTCAAGTGAAAGAAGTCAAAGAACAACGCCAAGAAAGAAGATCGAGAACAGTATGAACGCGTCTACAAATGGAATCTTCTAGAAGGATGATGGTGGACATTATGGCGCATTTATTACCCCACTCTCCTCTGTGGCGGTTTTTAGGGCAATATTGTTTAGGGCTGAGGTGGCGCGATTCTGGCCACTCTATTTATTGTAACCCTAGCCGTCTTTTGGGACTTGGCTAGCTATATAAAGGGGGAGTCCCCCTCATTTGTATCATCACATTAGAATTAGATTAGACATTGGAATAGTAGATAGTAGACATTGAGAGAGTATTAGCATTAGAATTAGATAGTGTAGCATTGTAGAGCATTTTGCATAATTTGGAGAAGAAAGAAAGTTTTCCCTTTGAAAACTTTTGAGGAGATTGTTGTGTAACACATTTTATGATAATAGATCTTTTCATTGATGATGGAATTCGTCTTGTCATGAAATGCTAGCAAGATTTCTTCTTCCTTTCGTATCCAAGTAGCTTAAATTCATGCAAGTAGCTTACGTTGGTGTGTGGTGTTTTATTGAGATAGCTTCGCTTTATTCCATACCACTAGCGGCTTGTTGATGATAAGTTCGCCTTGTGTGGTCGACTGGACATTACATTGAGTTTAACTTAGGTTGTGATTTATATGCTTATATGCGTCGTTGTGATGGTGTATGCATGTTAAGTCATAATTTGAACATCTTTTGATATTTCCCTTGAAGATTGCACCGATTTTGCTGAGGCTGTCCGACGGAGGCTAGGTGAAATCAGGTTGAAGTCTATTGAAGTGAAGCTCCACATACCACATTTAGAATAGAACATAAACTTCTTAGGCCCTACACCTTTTTTAAAATTGAGTTCATTTAAGTTGGAATTAGGAAACTTCGCTCACATAAAATCATTTGAATCCACCGCAGCCCTTAGTCTGCTTATTTGTTAGCCGCCCGAACAATTGTATGGAGTCCTTGAAAATACCGGCTATCACATCGAGCCAAAGCGAGCCTATTAAGCACTTAAGGAACTAGGGTTAAGAAAGCATGATCTTTTCGCAATCTTAGCATCTTCCGAATACTTTGTTCAAGAGAGGATAGAAGCGTCGGGTTAGAACTTGTCTGTGTTAGTGCGGTCTCAAAAACCGTCATGAGGAACTTGGTCGGGTAAACAGTAACGGTTACCAAAATGAGCATACACACACGTTTTATAGATTTAGTAAGCCACATCTGTTTGTCGAGATAACGGTAAGTCATCCATAGGCTTTAGGAGTCTAGTTTACTTCTTTGTGCTTGAGAGTGATGATTGTTTGTTTATCAGACTTACAGTATTATGTTCATAACGTGAATGGGTCTAAGCAAATAGGTTAAGTAGTTGTGTATATACATGTATATAGTATACTGAGATATATACGAGTATATATGTGTATATATATATATATATACACACTACCTATTATCTATAGATAAATAATATTACTATAATATTTACCTTGAAATATATATATATATATTGAAAGTACGTGGACCGACGGGCAAAATATATATTTGACGAAAAATATGTATATGTATATATATTTATATTTGTTAAACATAAAAATAGTTGTATATAAGTAATTATATATTAAAGATTATATATAATATTATTATATTAAAATATATAAGTATATTAAATATTTGGGTATTTAAATATTTATATGTTTAATATTTAAAAGAACTATAATGATATTTATATAATAAAATATATATAATGAAATTATATTTTATTTTAACTACTTAATTTATGGAAATTAACTTATTACCAGGAGTAATTTGGGAAAACAATTTCTATTTTGTGTAGTTAAAATCAACTACTATGAAGTAAATAATTGAATGAATCAATTATTATTATTGAAGCCTTAAATCATTTCTTTTTAAATAGAAGTTATTAAAACAATTTCAAAATTCAATAGAATAAGAAATATTAAGGATTTAAATGGGAAAAGGATTTAAATGGTAAAACATTTCGAATTTAACTATAGAAAATAATAACTTAAACATAGAAATCGAATTGTTTATGCTGGAAATATTAAAAGAAAACAGGAGAAGTCGAAAATTTCATAGAAGAGCAGAGGAAATACATTTTAATCATGGAAATCGCGCGTCTGGTAAAAACGCGTCTAAATCGCGACTTTGACTGCGACCTAGTATGCAAAGTGTTTGAATGCTATTCTTAGGGCATGAAAATGGCGACGTGGAAGTAAATTACAGGCTCGACTTTTTCCTTGAACGAATTTATCAAAACAATAATATCAAATTAACCTAAAAAACTGAAAGCCTTCTGTCAATCCCACCCATGAGGCTGAAGAGAGTCTTAAACTAGCGGCTTAAAAGGGAGGTCGAATCACCTGCAATTTGATGACTTAGGGTTAAGGAATCCGCCAAATGTCCTTTTGACTGTTTCTGGGCACTTGTTGTCAATTTGCATGCCTTCATAAGTGGAAATCTGTTGCAATTCGAGCCTATATAATGATGCCCTTTCACTCTTCTCAACTCACCTCTTGCTAAATACGAGTTTCACAACATTTTGTGAGCTCCCATACCAATTCATTCGAGTTGCTGTGTATTCTTTATTTACTGCATTCCTATATACCGGGTAGAGCCATCTGAGTGAGCTTTACGGTTAAATTGATGTTAAGTCTTCTTTTTAAGATTTGAGTGGAGTGAAGCCATAGGCGAATTAATCTTTAATTAAGTGAAAATTGAGGAGTGTTTTTTGAAATTTCTCCTTAATAGCCATTTAATTTGGAATTGTGGAAGTTACTGAAGACTTCGGGGGAGAGCGTGTTGGAGCTTTAAAATTAGGCAAGAGTCTTCCTATTATACAACTTTTGTTAAAGTATTGTTTATATTGCGTCTTGTAATCGTTGCTTTCAATTAGCTTTAATAGGAAAGAACCAATTCGATGAATAAAGCAATGCATTAAAGGAGAAAATGTGTAAAGGATTCAATGATTAGGGGAATTGTGAAAAAGGGAATATAGGAGTAAAAAGCTTAAGAGATTAGAATGTTTCTCTTGCATTAGAACGAAATAATGGAAAAGATAAAAGAAAAGGATTTGTTTGCATTTTAAATGGTTTTTGCATGTTGTGTATGATCTCTATATGTGGGAATACGTAGACATACTTATTAGCTACTAGGATCGAGAAGATGGCAGAATCAAGTGAAGTCTTTTAGCTTAAGTTATAGGGATAACTGAGACAAGTTAAGTACTCCTAGGATAAAGAATTCCTAGTTAGGAGGAATTTATACAAGACTCTTGAATACTGTTTCCATTTCTAGTAGGTTCGTATGATTGTAGGATGTCTGGGATGACGGATTCACCCATTGAAGGACAAACCTATGCGTAGAGTACGGAAGCCTTAAGTCAAATCAGCCCTGAGTAGTGTTTATGATAGATGACCTTCATTCGAAGTACTGAATGAGAATACTTTGGCCAAAGTAGTGAAAGGTACAACATCCACCTAGATGTGAGATAGTTGAGACTACACTGTCAGTTCATTGTGATCCGAGTACTAGATCGAGATTGTGAAATAGCAAGGTTCTAGTTGAGTAGGACACAACACTATGCTCAGTTGGTTATCGTTAAAGGATACCCTACCAATCTCTTCTTCGAAGGGAGGGCCGTTCATTGCAAAATGATCGTGCGGGGGACCGCATTATAAGTCCGTGGTTGGCGGAAAAGCGCCCGAGTGATGTTTCTCCTCCACAGCGAACGGCCGATGTACCAAAATTTGAAAGGACGGACTCCTGGACCTTCTTACTTCTATTTGTGCAAAAGCTTACGAGCTATGTATGTAATGTATTCCTTTTTAACTCTGATTTATATTTGCAATGAAAATGAAATTCATGAGGAAACATATTGTAACTTGTACATGTTTATCAATAAAGAAAGGAAGAAATTTATTGTAATATCTTTGTTATATGTTACTTTTACATGTTTTAAGTGAAAATTGGAAAGTTTTTAATTTACGCAGAATTTGGTCTTAACATCTAGAGATGTGAACTCATCCTAAAATGAATCCATGTGGTGTGAAGCACCCAATTCAAGAGCCCAATTAGATGGAGAAGCAACTGGTATGAGGCCCTTGCCCTTTCCTTTCCTCTTTTAGTTATTTGTTTTCTTATGTCATGTCCCCTTCACAAGCGTAAGTCCAATAAAGACACTTAACCTATTATTTCATTTCTCATAGGCTAATGGGGTGGTGCAAGGGAATAATTGTAATAATTTAAGTTGTTGAAAAAGTAACTTTAAGTTATTTTCCAAATAGGCAACTTATGTTTAATTATTAAAATAAAGGTTGTTTTAAAAGAGGGATTAAAAGTGATGCTAGGAATGGGGTCTAAATTCAAAAATAAGAGCTTGAAGGGAAAAGATGAAAAAAGAAAACAATAATCATTTTCCTACAAAAAGTTTATATCAAGAGGCGTTGAGGAATGGAGAGCTTACCATTTTGAGGCATATTCCAAATTTATTTCTCTTGTGAATGAACATGGTTCATCTTTTCTGCCCAAGGATGGAATTTTTTTGCTAAAAATAGATTTGAGGACGAAAACCCTCCTATTCATTTGAATGATTTCATCCAAAAATTATCATTGTGTTGATTAAATGCAGTGTTCTTCCAATTTTAATTACTTGATTGTGTGGAATTTTCAATATATATTTCAATTTGGTGTGGAGTTTTTTTATTTTATTTGTGTGATGCTATTATGCTAATGTTTGAGTTCTTATGGTGGACTAAGATCTCAACGATTGAAATTATTAATATTATATTGATTTGCATTGGCTGGCTGTCCCTAACCCAGCCATACCCTCTAATTAATATTGTTGCAACTATGAATACTTATTAAGGTGTTTCTGTACTATTTTGGGGAACCTAATCGCAGCCTTTAATAATAGTCTAAAGAGGCTGCAGCATCAGGCTGCAGCATCATATTTCTTTGATTGCACCTTTATGAAGGCTCAAGCCTATTGCACTACTGATAATGGTGAGATTCCTCTAAGGAAGCACCACAATATAATATTGAGTTTTGTTTGCTACTGAATAGTAAATAAAAAGAGGATCACAGCCTTCTTTAGCTGCTAGATATGTGTTGTGCAACCATAGTATTGTCATTCAAGAAGCCATACTATCCAAGGTGGCTACAAATTTTGAGTACAATTAATATTTCAGTGATCCAAGATATTAATTACTTTTTATAATTATTTCTATAATGTCCCAGCTTTTACACTAGAACATTAGTAGGAAAAACATAGACCAACAATTTTTTTGCAAAACAAAAGTGGTAATACATAACCACACAACAACCCAGCATGCTCAAGCTGTCACATGCAACCCATGATGATACACTTGTCATGTACGCCAAAGCCAAAGCATGCAAATACAAGTGGAAGCCTTAACTCTACCTTGGAACATGACACCAAGGTCAACATGGAAGAAAGATAGAGTTCCCAAAACCATAGTTAGCAAAGTTGGTGAGTACTTCCCGAGTTTTTTACAAACAAGTAATCGCAGAGAAACTTGCTAGAAAAACTCGTCGAGTTTCTCGCGAGTTCCTACCATTTTTTTGGTGACCCACCAAAAACTCGGTGAGTCTAATGAGAAAACTTGTCAGACATGTCCAAAACACGCAACATGCCTAGAATGTGCCTGAAACGCTCCACTTTAGCCTATAAATCTGTGTTACACGGGGATGCGTCGCCCCCACCCAAACCCTATGTCCCCGTCCCCTATGGCGTTTCAAGGATGGGGGGGCGGCAGGGGACGTCCCCCAGGCGTCCCCCCTGATTTTTGAAAACTGGGAGACAGTAGGAAACGCATCCCCAAAAAAGGGGACAGCTGGAAAATAAAAGGGGATGCCTAGGCATCCCCAAAACAGCTAGGAGTCCCCCAACCGTATCGGGGACACCTAGGCGTCCCCCTTTTGTCAAAGTAAAAAATGTTTTTATTTTTGGAAAATTAAATAAAAATTGTTTGATAAATATTAAATATCTCATTATATTTGATAAAACATTTAATTTTTAAACAAACTATTTAATTTTTAAACAAACTATCTCATTATATGTAGAGTAATTAAATATTGTAACCATAAAAATAAATATAAAATCAAAATAAAAAATAAATCACCACCGATGTGATTAAGCCAAGTGACTTCTCCTTCTCAAAGGCGTGACTCAGGCAAAGGTCACGACCTTCCAACATGGATTTAAGGTGGAATAGGAGGCGTCAGTGGGGGGAAGCAACATAACTGGAGAGAAATACCGACCTCTAAATGAAGCAGAGGCATTCCAAAGAACCATTGACATAACCAGTTGGCTACGAGTCAGTTGTGGAACATTCACGTATTCAAACACCTAACAAGCTGGAGGGAGCAATCCAACATTTGAGGACAGATTAAATCTATATCACAACAAGAGATAAGTGTTCAATTCGAGCTAGATAGGACTCTATGAGGGAGACTTGTATTTGAGGGCAGTGGAGTTATATGACTAGCGAATGGTCCTCAACATTTCAACTTCAATGGCCAGTAGTTGTAAGTGTATTTCCACGCATGCAAGATTTGGGGTATCTGCAGTGTATAGGAGCGATGCACATTAAGGAATAGATAAGGGTGGAATAACCGCCATGAATTCAGGTGTCAATGCCCATTGTAGATAACACGATCACATGAGGAACGCATGAGTATAATGGAGACATGGGTCTGCTACCCATTATTGCCATCGTCCTTAGATAACACTATTATAGCTGCTACTTGTTGTGACCTTTTTCACACATCGCCCCATTGCAAATGGGGACCCCCTAATTTTTGCTTCATTTTGGTCTTTTGGCTTTGCTTTTCGATCGTTTTGTTGTCTCTCTTTTCTGAGGCCTGCTTTTCGGGGACGTTCCTGTCTTTGAACTTAAACGAGTGGAATTTGGCCAAGTCTGAAATTAGGGTTTTGAGTCTTTTGGTCAGTTCGAGGTCAAGCGAAGTGAATAAATTGAAAACAGAGTTTAACATTGCTGTCAATGTGCTTCCAACAGGCTCTCGGCACATTTTCATCAGATTCTGAGGTACTTACTATTTTTAGTAAGTGTGCAATTACAAGCAATCCGTCAGCGTTTTCGAGAATCCGATAGTCGCACTGCATTCAGAGTACGTCAAGCTGCTTGCATGCAAA
The DNA here is from genome assembly GCA_007258455.2 of Sequoia sempervirens. NCBI lineage: Eukaryota > Viridiplantae > Streptophyta > Pinopsida > Cupressales > Cupressaceae > Sequoia > Sequoia sempervirens. Next base: position 106,232 of record VDFB02269402.1, read on the forward strand.
ATTTGAGCAAAAATAGGCAACTTTCTATTTTTAGCAGTCCAGCTTCGGGGACAGATTTCAGGGCTTAAACGCAGAGTTTTTCTTTGCATGTCTGGATATTCCATCTGGGTTTTTCGAGACCTTCGCAACGGCGTAACATGCAAAGTGAGACGACAACTTTCAGAGTTCAGCCTTCAAAGGCTATTTTTAGGGTTTGCATGTCAGGGTTTTCTTTGCATGTCTGCATATTCCTTGTGGGTTTTTCGAGAGCTTCGCAGTGGTATAACATGCAAATGGAGATAATCACTCAGTAGGGAACTTACTATTTTTAGCAGGTGCGTCCCGGCAACCGCCTCCCAGCACTTCAAAATCACGAGTTGATCGCAATGCAGCAGAAACGAGGACAAACAGAGATCATTTGATATGCATGCAGAGAAAATTAGGGTTTCTAGCTTCGGGACCTGAAAAGAGGGATAAAAAGTCAGAATTTTCGAAAACCGGTGTAAACCACCGCGATCAGCATCCTTCAGGCTATCTGCTAGTAAAATTTCAAGTCAAACTGAGCACTTACTATTTATAGTAAGTCATTTTGGAAACAGGCTAAAAATAGCAAATCAGTTGCATGCGCCGATGTCAACAGTAAGGTCACGTGGTGAGGAGCGCCTCATTCAAATTTCAAGTTAATTGGAGCAGTGGAACTATTAGAAGCAAGCCGTTGCTATTTATAGTAAATCACCTCCAGAAATGGGCTAAAAATAGCAGGCCGACTAAAAATAGCAGTGTTAACAGGGTAACAAGGTCGTGAGGATCCAGTGTTTGAAATTTCAAATCATTCTGAGCTTCAAAGATGCAAGAATTGAAGGACTTACTATAAATAGCAGTCACGGAGACCCTGGTAGAAGGTTAGAAAAATGTCTAAGTCTAAGTTTCATCCTCCACCCTAGGCCAAATGCGCCTACTTCAGCTGGAGAGCAAGCCAAGCATGAAAATATTCCAAGTGTTCATCCACCTCCAGGGGTAAAATGCGCCCTCAGAAAATGAAGAAGTTTAAAAAAAGTTTCTAAGTCATTGTCAAATCCACCTGCCACCTCCAAATGTGCCATCCTTGAGGAGTTGCTAAAAATTTGTCTAAGTGTTAATTCTCATCCTCTATCACATGTGAAATGCGCCCAGCTACAAGGGACAAAAAAAAAAATGCTAAGGCAAGAAAGTTCATCCTTCTCCCCATGCAAAATGCGCCCAAGGTAAGAAAGGGTCAAAGAAGTCAACGAATTTCATCCTGCTCCTATAGCAAAATGCGCCCCGCTCAAGGTAGTGGCATGCAAAAAATTTCTAAGTATGAGTTTCATCCACCTCACTATGTGAAATGCGCCCAACAAGCAAGAAAGTCAACAAGTCAAAGTTTTTCATCCTTCAGCATAGGCTAAATGCGCCCACCTTGAAAGCAAGATGCTAAAAATTCTCTAAGTTAGAAACTCGTCCTCCTCCTATGCTGAAATGTGCCCAAGAGCAAATGAGTCAAAGTAGTCAACAAAAATCATCCTCCTCTCACCCCAAAATGCGCCCATATGAGGCCATATGGAGACAAAAATGAAGAAGTTGAAAGGTCACTAAGGCGTTGTAAATGCTTCATCCTCCACCATGTCCAAAATGCGCCCAAGAGGAGTTAACAAGAAGGAAGTCAAAGGAGTCAAAGATTTTCATCCTCCACACCTAGCAAAATGCGCCCAAGTAGGGGCATGTAAAGACAAACACCCATGCAAAGTTGGCATTCATGCAAGGGAGGAAAAGGACAAAGTATCCATGAAGTGTGAAGTGAAATATACTAAGGTGTTGGAAGGGTGAAATAAAGTGTTGCTAGGCGTTGAAAATGCCAAGTGAGGGATGAATAAGCTAAGGCGTGGTTAATACTCCCCTCCAAGTGTGATGTGCGCCTAAAGAGTATAGGTTGGTGAGTGATAAGTAAGGCGTTGAAAGTGATAAGTAATGAAAAATATGGCCTAGGCGTTGAAGTTTAAAAAAACATCCCACTACATGTATAAAGTGCGCCAAGGTAAGGTAAGGGTGAAGATGAAATACAAGGTGGTGAATGAAATAAAGGATGTGCCAGGTGTTGGGATTAAATATCCTCCAGGACATGTGCCTTCAGGAAAATCTTCTAAGTGAGTCGATAAGATTTTCTCGCCACAGCAAAATGGAAGAAGTCAAAAAAAAATTTCTGAGGCAAATTTTCAAAATGCTAAGTGATACAAAATTTTCTAAGGCACAAAATGTTCTCCCTTAGAGAAATGCCAAAGTCTGGAGAGGTGATGGAATTTTCCTGAAGCGTGAGCAGAATTGCCAGAGGTGAAGTCAAAGAATGCCGACACAGGGTTGATAAATATTTCTCAAGTCAGAGCAACAGGATTTTCACAGATATGAAGAACGAAATCAAATTTGTTAAAAAAAAATTTTTTTTTTTTCCAAGGTGCAAAATTCAAGAAAATTAAATGAACCCGTTCATTGCACACCCATGAGTTCGACGCGTTCTGAAGGAAATTTTCTTCTGGGTATTGAAGATTATCGATGAGGAGTTGATTTTAAAGTCTTCCATGCTTCACTGCAGCCTTCAGGATGAAGATTTTTGATGGGCACTGGATTGATGAGTTTTCCTAAGGGAAATTTGAAAATTTTCTAAGGCAAAATGAAGAAAATATGTTTTCAAGGTGAAATTCTCTAGATGATGAATTTGAAGGGAACTGCCTAGGTGAATTTGCTCAAATTCTTCGTGAAGATGGTCTTCTTGAGCCAGAGATGAATGAAATCAAAATTGTCGATGCTTCAGCTGGTGGGATAAATTTCTTGAAGAAGATGCTGTTGAAGTTAACACTTTTGAAAGATGATACGTCCTTGAGGATGATGAAATTTGGCTAAGGCATGAAGAATTTGAACACAAAGTTGGCTAAGAAAAACGATGAACCCTTGGAGATCGAAGCGTGAAAATCAGGTAAGTAAAGTGAATTCATGTTATGAAGTGTTCTAATACTCTTCCCCTTGTTTGTTTTGCAGGAGGAACGTCGAGACCAGGCGGTGATGATTTGAAGCAAGTAATCCAAGATGATATTTCAACCTCGAAGGAAGAAAAATTGCAAGAAAATGGCTAAGTGTTGGGACTTGGTATAACTCAAGTGACAAAGAATGGAAGCTCGAGCAAAGTTGAAGAACAACGTCAAGAAGAAGATCAAGAGTAGTTGAACTCCAGATTCTATCAAATTTTATTATCTGAGGAGGCAATTTTAGAGATTCTTTTACCCTCCTCCAAGCGATCAACGGAATTGGTTGAACGCGAACAACAGAGCAGTGTGAACGCGTTTCAAGACTGGAATCTTCTAGAAGGATAATGGACATTAATGGCTCATTTATTACCCCACTCCTCTTGGTGGCAGTTTTTAGGGTGAATCTTGTTTAGGGCTGAGGTGGCACGATCTGGGCCATCCAGCCAATTGTAATCTAAGCCGTCCGTTGGACTTGGCTAGCTATATAAAGGGGGAGTCCCCCTCATTTGTATCTCATTAGACGGTAGAGAAGATTAGAATAGACATAGAGTAGAGAGACAAATTAGAAGTAGCTTAGTATAGATTGATAGTGTAGTTTGAAGAAGAGGGAAAGTTTTCCCTTTGAAAACTTTGTAAGAAATTGTTGTGAACATGTTGTGACCTTTTTCACACATCGCCCCATTCAAGATGGGGACCCCTAATTTTTGCTCCATTCTGGTCTTTTTGGCTTTGGTTTTTGTCTCTCTCTCTCTCTGTCTCTTCTCTGGTCTGCCTTTCCGGGGACGTTCCCGTCTTTGAGCTTAAACATAAAATTTGACCAAGTCTGAAATTAGGGTTTCCATCCTTCTGGTCAATCTGAGGTCGAATAGGGTGAATAAATTGAAAATTGAGCTTAACATTGTTGTCGGCATGTTTAGGCTCCCGGCAAGTTTTATCGGATCTGAGATACTTACTATTTTTAGTAAGTGTGAAATTCAGAGGCGATTCATGCGGCATTTTTGAAATTCCAACAATCACACAATATTGGAGGACATCGGACTACTCATTATGCAAAATTTGGCAGCGGACAACTTACTATTTTTGCGTCGGCTTAAGAACAAATTCCAGGTCGAATCTGAGAGTTTCTCTTGCATGTCGATATTCATACGGTTTTGAGACCTTCGCCATACGATATAACATGCAAAAGCGAGGCACAACTTTCGAAATTGATCTTAGAGGCTATTTTTAGGGTTTGCATGTCGAGGTTTCTTTTGCATGTGGATGATTCTGATGGGTTTTCGAGAGCTTAGCGATGGTGTGACATGCAAGCGAAGATTCTCACTCGGTAGGCTTGCTATTTTTAGCGAGTGAGTCCCGACCACTTCAGTTGATTCACGGTGATCGCTGATGCCTGACGGAGACAAAGCGAGTTCATTTGATGCGCGGAGCAAATTAGGGTTTCAACTTGAGCCTAAAAATAGAGCATAAAAGGTCAGAATTTTTGAAAACCAGTGTAAACCACCGCGATCAGCGTCCTTCAGGCTATCTGCTGGTAAAATTTCAAGTCAAACGGAGCACTTACTATTTATAGTAAGTCAATTTGGAAACTGGCTAAAAATAGTAAATCAACTGCATGCGTCAGCGTCAACCAATAGGTCACGTGGTGAGGAGCGCCTCATTCAAATTTCAACTCGATCGGAGCAGTGGAGCCATAAAAAACAAGAGGTTACTATTTATAGTAAACCACCTTCAAAAACATGCTAAAAATAGCAAGGTGATTAAAAATGGCAGTGTCGACAAAACAACGAGGTCATGAGGATGCAGTGTGCAAAGTTTCAAGTCGTTCTAAGCTTCGGAAGTGTGAAAATTGAGGAGCTTACTATAAATAGCAGGACATGAGGCAGGCTGGCAGAGGTCGAGAAAAATGGCTAAGTATGGGACTTCATCCTTCAGCATAGGCTAAATGCGCCCTCAAGCACCAGATGCCAAAATTTTATGACTCAAGTGTCTCATCTTCCTGCCTGGGCAAAATGCGCCCAACTTGAAGAGGAAAAGGTTAAAAAAAATTTCTAAGTATGATGCTTCATCCTCCACCCCCTATGAAATGCGCCCTCCTCACAAGCCAGGCACAAAAAAAATTTCTAAGTGTGAAATGCTCATCCACTTGCCTAGGCAAAATGCGCCCAAATTGCAAGAGTCAAAGTGGTCAAAGGACTTCATCCTGCACACATAGCAAAATGCGCCCAAGGGAGGTTGAGAGCATGAAAAAAGTTCTAAGTATAAACTTTATCCTCCACTAGTAAAATGCGCCCACTCACAAGGAAGTCAAAGAAAAGTCAAAGAGGTTCATCCTTCAGCCATGCTAAAATGCGCCCACTTTGAGAGAGTTATAGCAAAAAAATTCTAAGTGTTGGAAATATCCTCCATCACCCTCCATTTGCGCCCATCCTCCATCAAGTAGGAAATGCGCCCAAAAGGGTCAAAAGGTCAACAAAATTCGTCCTCCATGCATGCTGAAATGCGCCCAAAGAAGGCATGTGAAGACAAAAGAAAGATAAGGACAGAAGTCAAAGCTAGGCGTTGAAATGTTCATCCTCCTCCTAGGCCTAAATGCGCCCAAAAGAGGGCATGTGAGGACAAAAACGTGGGAGATGAAAGGTCACTTGTTGGTGGCGTTTGAAATTTTTCATTCTCCTCTACATGGGAAATGCGCCCAAGTGCATGAAGTGTGAAATGAAATTACTAAAGGCGTTGGAGGGGTAAAGTAAAGTGTTGCTAGCGATGGATGAAGATTACTAGGCGTGGTTAATATTCCCCTTGAAGTATGAAATGCGCCATGTAAAGATAAAAGTGTTGAGGGTTAATAAGTATGCTAAGGCGTTAGACTTTTAAATATCCCCTTCAAGTGAAATGCGCCTAGGCTTATGAGATGGTGAATAAAATATATTAGGCATTGAAAGTTAAAACGTCTTCTTCTTTGCCAGGTATTGGCATGGTGTAATGGTTTAATGGTGGCATTGTTGTTCTCGCCACCAAGGTTCAAACCCCGTTGGGGTGGTATTGTTGAATTGTTGTATTCCGGTTCATAGCTCTGGTCAAAAGCGTTTACCCCTTGAATAAAAAAAAAAAAACGTCTTCTTCAAGCATAAAATGCGCCCAAGGGGAGATTAAAATATACTGAGGCGTTGAGAATGTTCTCTGTGACAAGGCAAATGAGCCCATCCTTCAGGGAAGTGTGAAAGTAAAATACAAGGTGATGGAAATATGAATAAGACATGCTGGACGTAATATGTGCCCTCAAGGAAAATTTTCCAAGTGAATTGTTTGAAATAAATTTTCTCGCCACAGGAAGAAAGATTTTCCAAGTCAAATAAAATTTTCTAAGGGAAAACGTTTTTTTTTTTTTTCAAAAATTTTCTAAGGCGCAAATATTTTCTCCCTTAAGAAAAATGCTTAAGTCTGGAGAGGTGGTGGAATTTTTCTTGAAGCACAGATGAGTCGCCTGAGGTGAAGTCAGAAAATGCCAGCTGCACAGGTTGATAAAAATTTCTCAAGTCAGAGCAACAGGAAATCTTCATAGATGCAAAGAACGAATTTAAATTTCACAAGGAAATAATTTTCTAAGGTTCAAAATTCAAGAAAATCAAATGAACCCATTCGTTGGGTACCCATGGGTTCGATGCGTTCTGGAGAAAATTTTCTTCTGGGTATTGAAGATTATCGATGAGGAGTTGATCTTAAAGCCTTCCATGCTTCGCTGCGGCCTTTAGGATGGATATTTTAATGGGCACCAGGTTGATGAATTTCCTAAGGGAAATTTGAAAATTTTCTAAGGCAAAATGAAGAAAATGTGTTTTCAAGGTAAGATCCTCCAGACGATGAATTTGAAAGAACCTGCCTAGGTGAATTTGCTTCAATCCTTCGTGAAGATAGTTTTCTTGAGCCAGAAATGAATAAAATCGAGGTTATCAGAGCTCCAGCAAGTGAAATGAATTTCTCAAAGATGAAGTTTGTCTAAGGCATGAACTTGAACACAAAGTTGGCGATGAACGGCTTGAAAGTTCGGCGTGAGGATCAGTAAGTGAGTTAAGTTTATATCATGAAGTATTCTAATACCCCTCTCCTTGCTCTTTTTGGGAGAAATTTTGAGGCTAGAGCATGATGACTTGAAGTGGAAGCACGATGAAGATGAGTTTCAATCTCGAAGAAAAAAAAAGTTGCAAGAAATTGGCTAAGTGTTAGTTCAAGTGACAAAGATGAAGACCCTCAGGTTGAAGAAGTTAAAGAACAAAAGTCGGAAAGAAGATCAGGAACAGTGTGAATGCGTCTACCAGCGGAATCTTCTAGAAGGATGATGGTGGACATTATGGCGCATTTATTACCCCACTCTCCTTTGTGGCGGTTTTTAGGGCAAATCTTGTTTAGGGCTGAGGTGGCATGATTCTGGCCACTCTATTGATTGTAACCCTAGCCGTCTTTTGGGACTTGGCTAGCTATATAAAGGGGGAGTCCCCCTCATTTGTAATTCATTAGAAGTAGAGTTTAGACATCAGACTAGAGAGTAGAGCGGAGGTACTTTAGTTGTAATATCTTAGCATAGTAGTCTAGATTGAAAAGGAAGGAAAGTCTTCCCTTTGGATACTTTGTAAGAAGTTGTCATGTATGCTTTCATAATAAAAGAATTTTCATTGATGGTGAATTCTCCTTTGTTGTGAATAGTTGTTGAGGCTTCTTCGTCCTTCCAATTCACGTAGCATTTTGAAGTAGCTTAAAGTAAAGTAGTTTTCACTTTCATGCAAGTAGATGTTAGTTGTGGACTTGTGGTATTAATTGAGGCAACTTCATTTTTATCCATATCACTAGCGGCTTGCTGACGGTAGGTTTGCCTTGTGTGGTCAACTGGAAAACTTTACAAACTTAACTTCGATTGTGATTCATGTGTTTGTATGCGTCGTTCTGATGGTGCTTACATGTTGAGTTATAATTTGAAAACCTCTTGTCATTCCCTTGAAGATTGCACCGACTTTGTGTAAGTTGTCCAACGTGAGGCAGAGCAGAGTCTGGTCGAAGTTTGTCAAGATTGATCCCACGTCCCGTCCTTAGATAGAAGATAAACTTCTTAGGCCCTACACCCTTTAAAATTCAGTTCATTTCCGATTAGAATTAGGAAACTTGTGCTCACCTGCCAAATCATTTGAATTACGCAAAAGCCCTTAGTCTGCTGTTTGTTGTTAGCCGTCGGACAATTGTGTAAGTCCCCTTGAAATACCAGCAATATCACATCGAGCCAAACTGAGCCTATTCGCACTTAAGGAACCTTGGAGTTGAAAGCATGATCTTACTCGCAATCTTAGCATGCTGAATACTTTGTTCAAGAGAGGATAGAGCATCCGTTGGAGACTTTTATTGTGTTGATGCGGTCTCAAAACCCGTCCAACAGAACACTCTCTCAATAAAAGAGTTTTTCATTGATGGTGAATTTCGTCTTTGTTGTGAGTAGCTAGCAAGGTTTCTTCGTCCTTCCGATTCAAATGGTAGCGTAAAATAGTTCAAAGTAGTATAATTTTCATTCCATGCAAGTAGATGTTAGCTATGGAATGTGGTGTTTGATCTAAGCAACTTCGTCTATCCATACCACTAGTGTGTTTGCTAATGGTGAATGCGCCTTGTGTGGTCAACTGGAAATGTTGTGGGCCTAACTTCAATCACAGTTTGAATGATGGTATGCGTCGTTGTGATGGTATCTTCATGTCAAGTGGTGGTTTGAACATCTTTAGTCATCTCCCCTGAAGATTGCACCGACTCTGTGGAAGCTGTCGGATGCGAGGCAAAGCGAAGTTCGGTTGAAGTTTGTTGAAGTTGAACTCCATATCCCACGCCTTAGAATAGATTTAGACTCTCTAAACCTTTCACCATTTCAATTCAGTACTTTCTGGCTAGAATAGGAAACCCGCGCTTCATAGACAAATCTTTTGAGCATTTGAATTCCTTTCTCCGCTGCCGAACAATTCCGTAAGTCCCCTTGAAATACCAGCAAATTACATTGAGCCAACTGAGCCTATTCGCACTAAAGGAACCTTGGAGTTGAATGCACGAAATTTCTTGCAATCTTAGCGTGCGGAATACTCTGATCAAGAGAGAATAGGGTAGCCGTTGGCAACTTTATTCTGCGTTGGTGCGGTCACGAAAAACACATCAACACTATTGTCGGCAGAAGAATTTACCCAGTATGAAGAAAGCATAAAGGATAAACATCTATGGGTTAGCTTGCGAACATAAGGAGGAGATCGGGGTAAGACATACATACGTGTGAGTCATCAAATTGATTCTAAGAGGGGAAATAGGGAATTACGGATAGAAGTTGTCTTTTTGGCATGTACAGACTGAGAAGGATCATCGCGGGAGTTTTAGAGAGACACGATGGGAAAAAGAAACAAATAAAACATTTAGAAGTTAAGGAAAGAACTTAGGGAAGAGGGGCATCGATTGGGAAAGATTTGGGATTAGGAGCTTTCACTAAAAAGGGGACATTACAAGTGGTATCAGAGCAACTTTCCTGCCATCCTGTGAAAAGGGTGTATGCAAACTCTCCAAGGACAAAGGTATATTCTATAACATATAGTAATGCATTATGATTTATGTAGATCAGGTATGTCCGGTAACCATTGAGTGTAATTTCCTTGTTGATGACATACATTATCCTTATCATAGTTACTGCATGTAAGTGTAAAATAATTATGAAAGTATATTTATACATACTACTAATCTGCATATTTAGTCATTTGTTTGTATTATTATATCCATGGGCCATATCCTTCCTAAAATTGTGAGATTTTGAATAGAAACAGTGATATCATTGGTGATTAATAGACATATCTAAATATGATTGATAAATATACTTAAATACACGATGACTGATAAATATATAATAGGCGATTGATAAATACAATTTATGCATGGTAATATTTGTCTAATCAATGTTATTATCATCAAGCCATTATTATAGTGTTGCTAATATGTCATCTTGAATTGGACAACTAACATCGCCATGATGGTCTATCATTTTATTAAAACATAGTATAAGAAGGCAACATCGTTGGTTGGAGGTTTCTGTAGAGCAAAGCAGTAAGCATCAGGTGAGTGCTCTCATTAGCAATCATAAATATCTTTATATAATTAGAAAATGATATTTGTTAAACATGTTATAAATGATTGACAAATATATAAAGAATTGGTAATTGATAAATATATAAATATAGACATTAAAGGACTGTCGCATATACATTCATATGATAAATAGATTATTAATATCTTGATGAATTCATGAATCCTCATAACATGTTGTAATTGTGGGTAACTTGTAATAAGATGAGCATTATATGCAATTGTTTGTATCATCAAACAATCATGCAGTTGGTTGAGGGATGGAACTGATAGGTTGAGCAGATACTAGAGTCCTTTCATGGTAGACCACCCTCATTGGATGATTGCAGGTCTGCCAATGAGGGCCGAGGGGGTCATTTCCACGGGTGTTGGTTGGCCGCTCTCGGGCTGAGAAGGGAGTGCTCTAAGGGCCTCCTATGGGAATCCTTCCTCCAAACTATCGCATGGACTGCATGTCTGCCCATTACCAAATTATCATTTTTTTTCAATCAAATCATTAGGGAGGGGAGTTGGAAGCACATGAAGGAGAGCAGAGACTAGGGTCCCCTCGAGGTAGGCCACCCTCCTTGGTTGACTGCGGTCTGCCATTGAGGGCCGAGGGGGTCATTTCCACGGGCGTTGGTTGGCTGCTCTTGGGTTGAGAAGGGAATCACTAAGGGAATCCTTGTGTGTGACCTCTCTTGCCTCGCCTTTGATGTTGATGAACAAGGGATGATAACTTGGGGTGTTTTAATATCTATTTAGTTTGCTTAGAAATTTACAAATTGAATGCTTCATAACATATGTTCATGTGGATGTTTGTGCATTACGTGTATTTGCGTGTTTGCTTCATGTTTATGTGTATACTCGATGACCTTGGGAAGGAGGATGGGTCCACGGTGTAGTATGGGATACACCGAATCAACCTTCTCGATTGTCTGACAGCATACTTCATTCAAGTGTATTTGTAATTGATTGTACTTGTGGTTGTATTTAAGTATATACTCGCCGATTATTTTTTATTTGAGTGTATAATTTATGACTCGTGATTGAATTTGTATTTGAGTGTATACTCTATGGAATTGTATTTGTTGTGACTTGTATTCAAGTGTATGCTCTATGACTTAATGCATTCATATGTATGCTTTGTGACTTCATGTACTCCATGTTTTACCTGTCTTATGGTGTTTTGGACATGCTTAGCAACTTACTTACTGATGTACTCTAATACATGACTATTCCATTTTGCATACTTTGCATTGGCGTAACTCATGCCTTGTATGTATTTGTTTGTATTTTTCGAGTGTATCTACAAGCATTCTCATGTCTGTGTTCTTTAGGTATGATCATTTTATGCGTTATGCTTCATGTTGTGTATTTATGCGTATGCTTGATTGTCCTTAATTGTCTTCAAAAATTTATGCTCCATGATTATCCTTCATGTATCTCAGGTGTATTTTTATCGAGTGCATTTAATCCATGCATAGAAATAAATTTGAAGTGCACTCGAATGCTCTACATATTCATGCCTTAAGTAATTCCTCTATGTATACTTCCGGTTTTAGTGTATTTATATTAATTCCTACCTTATGAGTATTTATGCATTGCATACCTTGTTTGGGTTTATATGATATATGTATGTACTTCAAGTGTATTTCCCTTCCTACGTATAATTACATGATTTACATGCCATGTGTGTAATTTATTGCTCGATGCTTCTATATGTATTTGCCTTACATTGCGTGACGTACTCCATGTATTTATAAATGTATTTTGTGTATCTATGTAAGTTGTGATTATGCTCTAGAAATGTATTCTTCTTTGCTCCGTGATTGGTATCTTGACTGCTCTTTGGAAAACTTCCTGATGTGTCTTTGAAGATTGGTGTGTTTTCAGCATGTCTACTCCATTTTCATGTGTACTTGATGCTTTATATATTCAAGTGTCTACTTCATGAATACTTCATACCATATGTATTCGAGTCTATGTTTCCATGCTCCAAGTATTTTTCATGCCTATACTTCATGCTTTGTTGCTTATGTGTATTCAAATGTATGTTTCCTATTTCATGAGTATGCTTCATGTCTTACATGCTTGCTTTGTGCTTAAGCATGTTTACTACATCTGTATATTTTTGTTATGGATGTTCTATTTCTTGAGTGTATACTTCTACTTGAACATGTATACTTCTTCAAGTCTATTTGCATACCTTGAATATATTAACATTCCTTGCATTTCTGAAGTCTATGTATCACATTTTGTGAGTGATTATCTGTTTGCTATATATTTGTAGTGCCTTCCGTATGATTATTTCCAGGAAAGCTTTATAATTCATGTTCGTCAAGATTCTTCTCACGGGAGTGTCCTCTTAATGCCTTCAATATGCTTTGTAATGTGATTTATGTGTCTTTCAATGTTCTCTCATGCATCATATGTTACCGGCTTCATTGTTGAATGCTTGCTTTGTGCTTAAGCATGTTTACTACATCTGTATATTTTTGTTATGGATGTTCTATTTCTTGAGTGTATACTTCTACTTGAACATGTATACTTCTTCAAGTGTATTTGCATACCTTGAATATATTAACATTCCTTGCATTTCTGAAGTCTATGTATCACATTTTGTGAGTGATTATCTGTTTGCTATATATTTGTAGTGCCTTCCGTATGATTATTTCCAGGAAAGCTTTATAATTCATGTTCGTCAAGATTCTTCTCACGGGAGTGTCCTCTTAATGCCTTCAATATGCTTTGTAATGTGATTTATGTGTCTTTCAATGTTCTCTCATGCATCATATGTTACCGGCTTCATTGTTGATGTGATGTGGTTGTGTTGTATATGATAGGTGAATATTGTATGTCGTTGATTGCTACAAGCCTGAGATATTTTCTCTATGCCATATGTGTGTGTTCGTGCCTCATTAAGTAGTTCCAGGTGTTTGCTTCATTCTAGATGTGTCTTCAAAAACAAGATTAATCCATGGTGTCTTATTAATTAAAATTTTGTTTGCCTAAGTATTTCTTGAGATGAGGAGTTGTGATGATTAAAGTAAAAAGATGTTTTGATTGCTTGAGGACAAGCAATCTAGGGCGGGGAGGACTGTCATGTCCCCATAATTACAATGCTTAAAACCCTAAATATGGAAATACGAGTAATTAGATAAAATAAATAATAATACAAATTATCAAAGATATAATTAATAATTACAATTATCCGAAGATAATATTATAATTATAAAAATATACAAAATTAGATAATGCACAATAAGCATTTAAAATCATTATAATAAATGCATGCTAAGCATATATACTATAAATAATAAATATAATATATGGAAGACTAATATAAAATAAATATTATAATTGTCAAATTAAATAATGTAGAGTAATTAAATATTGTAACCATAAAAATAAATATAAAATCAAAATAAAAAATAAATCACCACCGATGTGATTAAGCCAAGCGACTTCTTCTCAAAGGCGTGACTCAGGCAAAGGTCACGACCTTCCAACATGGATTTAAGGTGGAATAGGAGGCGTCAGTGGGGGGAAGCAACATAACTGGAGAGAAATACCGATCTCTAAATGAAGCAGAGGCGTTCCAAAGAACCATTGACATACCCAGTTGGCTACGAGTCAGTTGTGGAACATTCACGTATTCAGACACCTAACAAGCTGGAGGGAGCAATCCAACATTTGAGGACAGATTAAATCTATATCACAACAAGAGATAAGTGTTCAATTCGAGCTAGACAGGACTCTATGAGGGAGACTTGTATTTGAGGGTAGTGGAGTTATATGACTAGCGAATGGTCCTCAACATTTCAACTTCAACGGCCAGTAGTTGTAAGTGTATTTCCACGAGTGCAAGATTTGGGGTATCCGCAGTGTATAGGAGCGATGCACATTAAGGAATAGATAAGGGTGGAATAACCACCGTGAATTCAGGTGTCAATGCCCATTGTAGATAACATGATCACATGAGGAACACATGAGCATAATGGAGACTTGGGTCTGCTACCCATTATTGCCATCGTCCTTAGATAACACTATTACAGCTGCTACTGTCGGCAGAAGAACTTACCCAGTATGAAGAAAGCATAAAGGATAAACATCTATGGGTTAGCTTGCGAACATAAGGAGGAGATCGGGGTAAGACATACATACGTGTGAGTCATCAAATTGATTCTAAGAGGGGAAATAGGGAATTACGGATAGAAGTTGTCTTTCTGGCATGTACAGACTGAGAAGGATCATTGCGGGAGTTTTAGAGAGACACGATGGGAAAAAGAAACAAATAAAACATTTAGAAGTTAAGGAAAGAACTTAGGGAAGAGGGGCATCGATTGGGAAAGATTTGGGATTAGGAGCTTTCACTAAAAAGGGGACATTACAGTGTTATATGCCTGGGGATATATTGTTATAAGAATATTTACTCTCTTGTGTTCAACCGTATATCAAATGAACACATACTTGATCGACATAGGATATATATATATGAGTATATATATAAACATATACATTTAAGTATATATGTGACATAACGTTTAATGCTATTATGTATATATATATTTATATACGTATATGTACCTGTTTGTAAATATATATGTACTATATGTATAAGTAATATAATAAATGGAAACATACTATATTATATATAAGCATATCTGATATGATTGCTATTACTAAGAGAATGTTAATATATATTGTTATAAGAATATTTACTCTCTTGTGTTCAACCGTATATCAAATGAACACATACTTGATCGACATAGGATATATATATATGAGTATATATATAAACATATACATTTAAGTATATATGTGACATAACGTTTAATGCTATTATGTATATATATATTTATATACGTATATGTACCTGTTTGTAAATATATATGTACTATATGTATAAGTAATATAATAAATGGAAACATACTATATTATATATAAGCATATCTGATATGACTGCTATTACTAAGAGAATGTTAATTTGTCCATTATCATACTTGTTTGATATGATGTAAGAATATATATATTATTATAATTATACATACGCATATATACATATGTGAGATATTTGTATATATGAATATGTACATTCATAAATATATATTTAAATATGATTGTATATACTTCTGGACTGATTTTTATCTAATCGTATAGAGGCCAATCTAATGTGTAATCTGTTGTACCCAAACCAAATTTTTTGCTTCATCAAGGCATTTTGCATTAAAAAGTCTAAACCTTGCTAAAATGTTGTAGAATACAGTTTTGGGCAATACCAAGCATGGAGTTTTTGTCAATAGTTTGTCAGTCAAAGTCAGTTTTATTGAACAGAACCGAAGCAGAGACTCAGATAAGAGCTTTTCACAATAGAGGAGCATTTCACGACGACATTTCATATTGCAGACGGCCATTTCAATGATCGAAACAGAGTTTTTAATGATTAAATCATGAAGATTTCTCAGAGGAAAAGCACAAAAGCGCAAGTATAGCCCAGGGGCGCCTAGTTTGCTGAAGGTCAAGATCTTGTTTAAAATGTTCAAACATCCAGTCATTTTCTTCAGATTCAGTCTATCCATCCGTCGAGCTATCCAGCGAAGCATTCCGAGACTCACAGCTCCGGCAAATTGCGACAGAAGTTGAAATCCCAAAAGTTCTAGATGTGAGAATTTTGCTCTTTTCAAGAAAAAGCGCGCCTCTAGCCTGAGGGCGCCCATCTTAAGGAGGGGATAAATCTCGACATTTTCGATGCCGAATACAGTCAATCCGTTCACAACTAGTTTGCTTATCCAACGAGATATCAAGCATAGTCATCCGACTCTCAGAGTTCAGGTAGCAGTCATCCAAAAATCAACTTAAAATGGAGTTTTCATGTTTCTGAGCTTCTCCGTTTGTTCCCAGTGCAAGTACAGGCCAGGGGCGCTGGTTTAAAGGACCCTCCAGATGACAAAATTTGCAGACAAAATCTTCATAACATCAGTAATACTCTAGTCCAGCTCCGCAACGCACCGTTCTGCTTGTCAATCCGATGTTCCAGGTGGTCGTAGCAGAGATTCTTCCAAGCACGTAATTTCACGGGCGGACCAACAAATGATTTTCAGTGTATTTTTCACAGTCCAAAGGCGCCTAGCCTTTAGGCCTGTCAGATGAGCCCGTTCGCGTTCGAAGTCTTCACGGCTATTGAGAGTTATCATTTTATCTTTCCAACGAGCCTAGCCGTCAGCCTCCGGGATTTGGCAGTCGCTCGTGCGTGCAAGGTCTTTAGAGTAATACTGCAAGGTGACGATGTCTGGAAAATGGCTAAGTCTGGAAGCGGTAATCTTAAATAAAATACGCACTGAAGTTTTTGAGGTCTTAGAAGCAGTTTTCTTGCCTCATCACCTCCAGAGACTTCTCTTGTAGGCCCTTCTGGCTGTCCGTTAAAACGGATAGTGCCTGAATCGGGTCATTCCTGCTCCAGTTATCAGCGGTCAAAGTAGGGTACTTGGATGAAAGTTCGACTTCCGTCAAAATGACAAAAGTGCAACCATGAGCCAGGGGCGCTTTTACTTTTGAGGCCCTTAACACAGCTTTCAGGTGTCGTGCATACAGTCGTTGGATGTAGAATATCTCCAGTCACGCAGTGAGCTTCGTTTCATATCAATAGGGTTCACCATTCACCGTCAGCAGCCGTTTGAAGTGTCAGATGGCAGTTTAGGAAAATGGCTGTCTGGAACCCGTAAATGAATTTAATCAGGAGCGCCTAATTTTTCAAGGGGTTAAACGATGGATTTTGCAGTAGTGTCTCCCAGCAGACATTTCTTCCTTGTTCAGTAGGCTTTCTGATGAATTCTTCATATTAGTCTCAGCATCACCCGGTCATCCGGAAATCAGTGTCGAAGTTGGCCAGTTGTAACTTTGTGCTCAGCTACAAAATAGGAAGTTAATAAAAAGTGGCATATCTTGAGCAAATGGATGCCTATGAGCTCAAGAGATGACTTTTCGGAATCGGTGAAGCCCGACGGTGAATCCTAAGACTTCAACAAAATTGTCAACTGAAGTTCATAATATTTGCAATTTTAGCAGAAGATGGCAATTTTCTATTTTTGGCGCCTTTGCTAATTGCATGATAATAAATATTTTATTTATTTAAGTTCAAACTTCCAGTCAATATCAGTGTAACTGAAGGGGTCCAATCAGAAGGCTTCTATTTTCAGCTGAGGTTTTAAATCTTGCAGTTGTCAGATTGATGCAAATTTCATCTTCTTTAAGCATGGCGCCATCTTCATTTATTATTCACAAAGCTAAAGAGAAATTCGTTTTTCTTAAGAGAAATTCATATTTTTGAAGCAAAATTCGTTTTTCTTCAAAGCAAAGGCGTATTTTCAAGCAAAATTCGTTTTTCTTCATTCACAAGGCGTATTTTCAAGGGAGATTCGTATTTTTCAAGGCAATTCATATCTTCAAAGTCAAAATTCGTTTTTCTTCAACCAAAAGGCGAATTTTAGCAAACCAAAGGCAAATTCTTCATCAACAATCATTGGTGAAGACATCAAAACATTTTATTTGCAGGTACAAGTCAGAATTATCAGCAGACTTCAGACAAGATGGCGATTTTAGCAGAAGCAGAGCACTAAAAACTTCTTTCTTCTGTCTTGAATTCTT